>VCCN01006877.1:85299-104202 GCA_006491835.1 Architeuthis dux | reverse complement strand
TCATTAACAGTTATTAGTGAATAAATGACTTACATGACAAATTGGCATCTAAGTCATGTAAGTCGTGTAAGTCAATTATTCACTGAAATAAACGAATAAACAGAACCAATATATTTTACACTGAGATTTCAAGTGTATTTTTATTCGGGGGATCTTCAGTTGTTTGCCATATGGTTGGGTTTCGTGGAATTGAAAACATTTTTTCTATCACCATGACTCCCCAAGCAGTTCCTATCAAAAACGAATTATTGGTAGCTTCGGTCAAACTGAAAAGTGTCAATACCTTTGGTATAAGGGATGCATTCGGATATGAGGCAGGAATCATCGACTGTACAATATCTAGATACCCAATATATAGTCTATAAAGCTTCACAATTTTACAACGAAAAAGAAATGTTTTTAAATTTCACTTACTTGATTCATAGTCCGTTCACCCCTGGTGCTCGCCAGCAAGTAAAATATACCGCCAAAACTCTCTCTCTCTCTATATATATATATATATATATTGTCAAATCCACATACAGCGCTGTTTCGTCGTCTTACGACTCATCAGTGTGGCTACTGACTATAAGTACCTTGGTGCCTCGAGCCAAATTGAAATCGGACTCTGGGCCAGCAATCCGACATCTTATCAATGCTCCAAGTCACCTCGGTGGATGTAGGTAATCTTTAAACACATATAAACTCATATGTTTTATACTATTTACGAAAGTGCTCAACTCGAAATACTCCGAAGAGCTATGTGTAAATAGCTAATTCCCTACAATAGTGCTCTACCTCTAAACCGAGGGAGCGTATACATAATATATATTGTCAAATCCACTTACGACTCATATTGCCAACATACTTAAGTACACAGACATGCATATAATGTGCTTACACTGTCATGTAGATATTGCACCCACAGCTGCAACATACACTGATACTGAGACGCATTTACATAAACCAAATATAGTATCAGTTGCCTCGTCCTGTACAAATCTCTTCAAATAAACACTACACCATTGCTATGTACATTGTAAAAATTTACACATGTGCCCATGATGCGCCCATCTATTATTGAGTGTTGGTCTTAGAGCAGCCCGTTCTCATTTGAATAGATGATAATTGGTACAACATAACCTTTTTTAAAATTACAAGCAACGCTTATTTCAGTCACTTTTAGGTACCATCATCCATCATCGTAAATCTGCACAATTGAATAGACTCATCTAGTAACAAATCGTATCAAATGTGTACACCGAGGAAATAATTCGTTATTGAATCATATGAGTCATATAACAGAACTTGTATGAATAACAGAACTTGTATGAATACCCGGCGTTGCCCGGGGAAATTAACTTCAAATATAACAACAACTGTTCTTTAATATATTTCTTCTTACACAACACAACAAATGAAAAACACCATTTACACATAAAAAGTAGATGTTACTGAAAAAATATTCTGATGCACAAAAAAGAATAAATGATGACGTCCCCTAGTTTGACATCCGGATACACAACATTAGTGCTTTTCCCATTGGGTGCCAGTAGAAGGTTGTTCGGGGATCCTACCCTAGAACAACCAATATAGATCTGGCCATGGGAGAAGCATGGATTAGTTGGCGGTAGCATTTGTTGACTTCAATGGAAATCCCCAAAGTCATCGATGCAATCATACAACAAGATTAGAGTAGATCCTGTATATGTCAGAGTTCTGCAATATATCTACCGACTCAGTACCTCCTTTATCAGGCTACATAAAGACTCGATCCCCTTCCAGTACGAAAACAGGAGTAAGACAAGGCGAACCAGCTCACCAAAACTATTCACGTCTTGCCTCGGTTGGAAAGCTTTTGGTAGAACAAGCTCAACATTCAAAAACACCGCATAACTTCTTTAAAGGAGGTTCTACAACCAATGCGTCCTCACGATAGTCACCTATGGAGCTGAAACATGGAACCTAAACAAAAGATTGGCTCTCAAACTAAGAACCATGCAACGTGTACAGAAGTGCATAATGCTTGGACATGGAGAGGTCACAAGGCAGCACATAGAAAAAACAATAGTCAGAGATATCATAGAATCTATTAGAAAACTCAAATGGCAATGGACAGGCCATGTTGCAAGAATGTCAGAAAACCAGAGATCATATGCGAACTGGTGTCCGGCAGAAAATAATATGACGTGACGATTTAGACAGGTTCGGGAGATATTGGTGCCGCGACGCCAGTGATAAAGATATCTGGCGTATCTTGGGGTAGGTCTATGTCCAACGACGGACGTTAAAATGATGATGATCGTGATTGAGGATACATAAGAACATTACAATTTTCTTTTTTACAATCTTTATTAGCAGAGAAATTTGGCAAAATAGTTTTATAAAGCAATAATGTTGCATTTGATTTGAGAAACCTGCTTAAATGGACTCACTAGCAATTATTTTTTGCTGCGGAATTATTTCCGCTGTGGAATTATTAGCTTTTCCCCGATAGAAATGAACAGACTGGAATAAATAGACAGACACACATACACAGACACTTACGAACGTAACTTCCCATCTCTTTTCTAGGACATGGCTGTATTTACATTTTTAGCGAAGCAAGAACAGACGATACATTAAAATGAATTTTAAATGCAATTCATAATTCAAATTTTCAGGTGAATTTTATGCTGCATGAAAATTTTCAAATGATTGATTTTCGCGCCCCGAATTACACAATAAATAATGTGATGAATATTATAATTCATTACACAATAAAATGTTATTGCTTGCATTTAACTATAACAGTTTAACTATAACGGTTTAATCTTCGCAGTGAATATTAGTGAATAATTTCTTGACACGGATTGAATAAATAGATGAAAATTTAATATTCTTTTTAGAAATTCAACCTAAAATGTGTGCTAAACCTAGATATAGACGTTTAATTTGCTTTTAATTTGTCTTTGTCATGTCTAGTTCTCTAGTTATAAGCGTACAAACGACATTACTTAGGTATGAACAAATATTTTCACTGGAAAACGACACTTGATTTTAAATACTTAATTAAAAGTTTTAAAATTCCGTTCTCGATTTTATTCTGTTTTTCTAGATATGAATAGCCCAAAAACATATTTTCATTAATTATAACTTAGATTTTGACTGTTATAAAGACAATGTTAACTATATTCAGCAAAATATCAATCATGACGATGAATGTAAAAAAAAGAATTTAGATTTAAAAGTTAAATTCTACCAAGGATAACGTTCTTGTCAAATGCAGATAATTTGAGGGGAAAATGCTTAGTTTTATCATCGGTCAGCTAAACTGCGCTACAAAAATACATCCGATAAATATTTTTTCATCATTTCGCTATATTTAAGTATGCATCCTTGTTATAATATAAAAGTTTCAGTCGACTCACGATATAGAAAGAATAAAAAATATATATTTAAAAAATATTGGGTTAATCTAAATAATCGATAAATAATTATGAAAAATATTTTTGAGTGAAAAAAATGTTTTTTTCCAGATCAAACGCCTAAATTATAATTAACCGAATAAAACTAAAAAGTTGCCAAGAAGAAAAATATTTTACTTAACTTTTAATCAATGATTACTTTTTGACATAGTACTACTTGACAAAAGTATGAGCACCTATAGAAATTAAAGTTGTTTCCATCGACGGCTCATTATCTCCTCATGTAACCCTTGTCATTACTCCATAAATCTTTAAGGATTACTCTTTTTATTTACACTAACAATTTCCCTCATTAAGATTTCAAAATTCAGTATTCATTTTTGAGATAAAGGTTGTATTTTTGATCACTTGTGCTGATATAATCATTGCAGTTTTCGCAGATAAAATTCAATCTTCTTATTTTGAAACATAGTTACATGAAACTTGGGAGATGTATATTAAGTTCGAGAGAACTTTGAGTTCATATTTTAAACCGTGTTTTAACGAATTTATAATTTGCACTCATTGGGTTTTCATACCAGTAGTATCTGATGGCTCTCACTATCAAGTAACAGCAAGACTCCACAATGCACTCTAGTATTCTAGTTGATTTTAGTAGTAATGCCGTCTAAATGGTATTCGATTTTCACACGGATTTTCAGTTCTTCCAACATCTTTTGACACTATTCCAAGCGCGCTAATAATGATGAGTACAATCGTCACCTTCATTATTCCACAATTCGTTCCGCCTTTTCACTTTCTTTCAATTTTACTTTGTGGTCTGCTGGAACAGCGGCATCCTCTAATTTACACATTTTCTTCTTTTTAGATGCGTCTACGCATCTCTATACGACACTTTTCAGTCGGTCTGTATGTCGGTCGGTTTGTCTATCGGTTCCTAATATGTTAAACATCGATTATGTTGGATCAATATGAAACTTGGTCCAGACTTTTGGGTGAACCATCCTCATCTTCCCCTTCCTCCTCCTCTTGATACTATTACCACAACTAAAAACCTCGTGTAATACAAGAACACGAGTAGATAGCACGAATCCTATTGGCGGACTGAGATAGATAAAATATAAATATATACGAATAAGACAAAGTACAACGAAACAAAAGATGGTTCGCTCAGAAAATGACATGGTAAAATTGTTGAAATTAACAAATAATACGCATCGTTAAAGTAATGTTTATCAACATTATCATTTTTATTTCTTGTGTATTTTTTCACAGAGTCGTCTATCCGAAAAAATCCTTGAATATCATCAGAGTGGTTTTATCGAAGATCTGATTGAAGTGCACTTTGCAGATGCTCAGTGTTATCAACAGCGAATGACGCAAGAGGAATCCCAGTTGGAGGTTCAGCATCATGCCGGTCTGTTCGTCCTTCTCACCGTCGGTATTTTACTTGGCATCGTCGTTCTGCTCTTAGAACATGCAGCATTTAAGGTGTTTGTCCCTTACTTTCGGGCCACGCCAGGAAACAGTTGCTGGCGGAGTTCTCATGTCATGTTTCTAAGTCAGGTAAGAAAACATTCTTCAGTTTGATCATTATTGTCATATTTCTTTAATGTTGTTCATTATTGGTGTACAATATGTAGAAAAACAGCAGATCCATAAATCGATAGGGGGGGGGGGCATTTGTATAAGAGCGTGCAGATAGATAAATAGATAGATGTGGGTTTGTTCAACTAGGAATATGTATTTATTCAAGTGCCAACTATCTGAAACATGTGAATATGTTATCAGCATGGAATGCTACCCTGTGATACCCTGATTGCATAACTTGAAGTGGTTTACTTAAGATCATCAAGCCTGTAGGTAGGCTTAAAGCTCTGTTTGAAAAGGCTGTTTGTGTCCTAAAACTGTTTCCTTATTGAAAGCGGTCTTGTAGGTGTTAATGTTGGTTGTTGTTATCCAAGAAATGATGAGATGTTATCCTTACAATATGTTCATGGCCGAATTAAAAGTGATCACATAACGTTATGATGGGTCCCTCATTTTTTATATCGGCCATAACAGTTATAATAACGGTGACGAATGAAGGTGATAGTTGAAATATGTAGTGGCAATTACGCTTTAGTGAAGATATGCAGCGAGAAAAAAAAGGAGACTGTTCACAGCTTAATGAAAATTGTTAATTTGCAATGTTTAGATGTTTTTGTTTTTATTTTGTTCATAATGGGGGAGATAAAGGGGCAAAATATCCAATTGGCTCACTTCTCATCATCATTCCTTCTGCTTTCGTTCTTTCTACCTTTCCATTATGTTATATATTCCCCTTATTTTATTTTAATTATGCAATGCATTGTTTGAATGAAATCCGTTATATTCTTTTGATTTCACATTTTCTTTTAAGATTATTTCCTATTTCACGTTAATCGCCTGGAAGTTACATACATGCATGCATACATACATACATACATACATACATTCTTACATATTCAAAACACTATAAAATGTTGTCTACAAAAACCTTATTTGACAATAAATCACTATACTTACTAAATATTCACATAGAAGAAGTAATATTAAGAACAGTTTCATAGTTTTTAGTTGAGAAGACATTACTTATTTACATTAGAACGTCAAACTTTCTGAATCTATTGATCTTTGAAACAGAATTCATATTAGTCTATTTTTAATACAAAAGCACACCCCTCCCATAAAACTGTAGTATTTATCTTCCGTGCCACAAAAGCTCACAATGTGCTTTGTTGTAGATTCGGATTGGATATCATGTTGTGTATGTACTTCTATTGATATGCGTGTGTATTGCGCGCGTGCCGAGTGGGTGTATATACTGCAATGGTGTTAATGTAGGAACTGTATGAACCTGTTTTATTGTACACACGTGCATTTCGATTGTATGTGTGCATGTATATGTGTTGGATATTTAGGCGGCCGTGGGCGGGGGGTCACAGATTTGACCCCCACAGGTGTTGAAAGTTGTGGACAGGATGTCGGCTGCAAGGTGTCGGGGACCGGAAGACAGATCCGGTGTTGATGGGTCATAAATAGGATGTCAACTGAACTTGCAGGTGGTGACTGGAAAATCAGCGAGAGCGTTCGAGCCCGATAACAGCGACACATAAGCCCTCGAAAAATCCAGAGAGACACAGTATGCCAGGGAGAGACAGGCCGCCTAGGCTGGGGAAGACACAAGGCCAGTTCCCTTGTTGGGAACAGTCTGTCGGCTCTCATTGTCTCTCTCTCACACTCTTCATTCTCCGCCACGACATAATGTATCTTATGAAAGAAAATATATCCTCATATCTTCCTTTTTCTCTAAGTTCAGGATTTTCCTCCCGCGGACCAAGGTGGCTATACAACATATTTTGTTTGGACAATCGAATCTCTTCTTCCCATCTTTGATGTTAATACAACTTTTCGGTCTATTCATTCTACGGCCTTCTTCAGGTGTAATATGTAATATCCGTAAGGAGAGAGTCTCTTTTTTCGGTTACAAACTATGTGGCTACAGCAAACATTCCTTATGTAAGAGATGTGGCGGAACAAACCGGAAAAGGGTTTGTCGACACTATAACCTCAGGGTGGTGGTGTTCAATAGTAAAACTACTCTTCGCAACCTCCTTACTAATGTTGGTCCCTTACGAGAGAAGGGTCTGACAAAAGATTGCGTGTACAACACCCCATGCATATGTGGGAAAACATATAAGGGGAAAACACGCCTACGCCTACGACTGGTATAGTAATGGAGAGCCGGCAGATTCACTGACAACGTTTCAACGACAACAATTTACCGATAACAATTTAACGAGATGTACAATTTATCGAGATATACAAATTACCGAGAAGATCAAAATTAAATAAAATTATAAAATAAAATAAAATAAATTTCGCAAACAAATGCTTTTGTTTTTATTTACGCTAAAAAAGATAAGATAGATCAAATTTAAGCGGTATCTTTCAGTTTAAACTGGTTTTCTTCAGTTGATTTTTCACGTCGTAGTTCAACCTCATTTCTATACTTAAATGTTTTTCATTTAATTTTAGATATGTATACTTACTTTTTTGATGATGAAGTATTGTAAATCATTATTTAATTTTTGACTACTATTTATTATTTACCGTAATCTTAATTTTTTAAATCAGAAATTAAGATGAAGGTACATTATTTATTGTTATGATGTCTGCTTTTATATACAACTTATATACTTTTTATTTGTTTCGTATTATCTGTATTTGTGTTTTAATAATTATCAACTGAAATCCTTCATGTGTTATTTTGTAATGCCCTTACAACAAGCGTGATAATTTGGGGAAAGAACAGCTGTTTAAACTGCAAGATACCCAATAAGTTTCAGGTGTAAGTTATATAGATGATAATAAAGGTTTGAAAAATAAATTTCACAATTAAATATTTTTATTTACGTTAAAAGGTTAAGATAAATGAAATTTAAGTTTCAGATATAAGTTATAGATAAAGGTTTGTTTTTTTTAATTCACAAACAAACAGTTTTATTTAAACTGGAAAGTTAAAAGACTGAACATTTTAGTTACAGATAACAATTTTATTTACAGTACACAGAAAAGTTAAAAAGTCTTCAAATTTAAGTTTTCCCAAACAATCTCTAGTTTTATTGAGTTTTATTTTATTTTTCTATATGCTTATTTTCTATATGCTAATATCCCATACAATGGAAACAACTTTTTCAGAGACAAAAATCTCCGGTTCTAAACAGGATAAACATAATTTTTAGATTGAAAAATTCTCCATTCATTTTCTTTACGAATGGAATAAATATTTCTAACAATAAAAATAATTCTTATACAAATTTTTAACTTTTTTCTCGTTACGTATCGCTTTTTCATCAAAAGTTCGGGAAGTACCTAAATAGCTGAAAACGGCATGGGCCCTCTGCAAATCGATTGACAAATAAAGATTGTGTTTTAATAATTTAAGTTTATGTTTTAATATATTTTCGTTCCAGTAAATTCTGAACCTTTTTTGTAATTTTAAATATCTTGGTAAATTATATATCTCGGTAAAACGTATCTTGATAAATGTCGGTAATTTGCTGTCGGTAACTTGTTGTTGGTGAATCGTTGTCGGTAAATATTCCAAGGCCCATATTAATGACCATAATGTTTCTTCTCTGCTCAACAGAGACACGAAATGAAATTCTTTGTTTTACAAAGGAACAGAGAATATTTCCATGTTAGAAATTATGGAATAAGCAGTACTGCACGCGTTACTAAAATAGAATTACTTATTTACAAGCGTAAATCGGTTGAGGTAGTGACGCGCCTCTTAATTGGCTGGTGAATAACCAGCTTATTATCAGTCTAATAAGTTCTTGAGAAGCCGAAAACCAGTCAGACTAAGACAAGAACATTACATATACAGAAAGGCACCAACAACAATAAAAGAATACGGAAAAAGCAAGTGAACTAGGACATACAAAATTACTAACTTGACGTAATATTCCTCTGATTTCTTCTTGGATTATCGCTTTTAGACAAGAGGAAAATTGTCCCAATGCTAACTGAATGATTTTCAAATCCAACGCATCTTTTCTTCTCTTGGGGGAATATTACGCCTAGTTAGTATTTTTGTATGTCCTGGTCTAGTTGTTTTTTCCGTATTCTTTTGTTGTTGTTGATGCCTTTCATTCTGTATATCTAGTGTTTTCGGTTTCTCGAGAGCTCATTAGACTGAAATTAGCCGGTTATCCACCGGCCAATTAAGAGGCGTCTCACTACCTCATCTGACTGGCAGCTGCTTATAGTCCACTTAAATTTACGAAGCATCTCATGTTTACAGTTAAAGTATGGATGACTAAGAATACGAGCTATGTCACCAATTAAGAATCTCGCATGTTGAAAGAAACATATAAAAAAGAGCAATCCTTCAACTACAACGTTATGGCATCCGTTTCGGCAGTAATAAAAAACAGTTAGTCAACTTTGGAGGTTACTCATCACAAGAAATCACTGTAACATTAGGACTATCGCAAGAATGAAGAATGAAGGTAGCAGGATCGAATAGAATTCTAACGGATGTAGTTTCTCCCTAAATCTTTATAGAAATCGGCCCATTAGTATATTTTTGGTGTAATTTTAAAATCTGTCTGTAAATTAGGCTAAAATTTCCCAATGCAATTTCTACAAGTATTCAAACCCGGTTATCTCCGGTTTTATATTGTCTACAGAAATAATTTTTAGTTGATAATTTTCTACAATCTTTCTATTAATAACAAAGATTATTACGAAACAATTAATAGATTACAGACGTTTTAATCGACACAAAAGTCCGTGAGAGTTGCTAGTATGTACCATTATAATCGACACCACGTTGACAACGTTCCGACAGTGAATTTATTCCATCAAGATAAAAATTGGGGTCATGGGAGTGAACAAACTACAGGAAGGCATTTTCGACCTGGTTCACATTATTCACATTATATCTTTGTACCTGCTGTCGTATATATGCATCTAAGGCCAGGAAAAAGTTGTATTCGGTAGGGGAAGGTTGTGTGAATAGGAAAGATGGGGTAGGACCTCGATGTCTAACTGCATCAGTTTTTGCTGGGTGGTTTGTGAAGTATTAGGTCTTGTGTTATCCTGCGGCTATAGGTAAATCCCCCACGGTAAATTCCCCGCGGAAAATTCCCCCGCGGAAAATTCCCCCGCGAAAATTCCCCCACAGTAAATCCGCCCCCTACAAAAATGCAATGCTTCTGTGTTGGCTGAGTTTTCATTAAAAATATTTCCTAACAAGTTTAAATGCTTTCCTTATGTTTTAAAAGAATGTTCTACGAAACATAATGATTCTTTTCTAATGAAAGATTTTGCCCTCCCCCCCTCCTCACTATGAATGATATTAGTTTGTCGACCCAAAGAAAGCTCGGTTCCCGATTATCATACAGAAACCACTTTTCATCAACAGTAAGTACATGATCCAGACAAGGGTCCTCTTTGAAAAGAACAAACAAATCCCAGCAAGAGCCAAACCGTGAAAGCTGCTGATCATCAGTCAAATCATTTCTGCATTTTCTTCACTTTGCTGATTTGTGCCAGATGTCTTCCGACTGTTGTATGGACTGCCACCAGCTTTGCCACAAATGCCTGGGTGTTTGTTCCTGGATGAGCCACCACGGCTGCCTTCGGCTGCCTCCATTGTCGAGTGACCACTTGCGACCACGAACAGGCTCACCAGATTCGGATCAGCAGAAGCGAATCTTTGGAACCAATGACTCCAGCCCCCAAGCAGTGTTGACGAATCAGCGCAATGACCGAGATGAACTCATGGAACATGATGACTCTGGCCTCATGAAAAACGTCTTGGGAAGGTTTTCCACGTCTTACAGCTCCTCAGTCAGAAAATCTTTAACAATTGTTTAATGGAATTGGTTTTATTTTAAATTTTTAATCTTAGGTCGGCGCTACCGGACACACCTTTTGGTGTAGAACCTTTCATTAATAAACTTGAAGTGCTTCTCTACAAAACTGTGCATTGTGAGTGTCAATATCTTAAATAGTTTTGCTTTAATAGATTTTTTAAACTGTCTATTTCTTTTGTAAACACCCTGTATATGTAGACGTCTACAGGTAATATATATGGCATTTTCTGTAAGCACACTGTCATATGTCTTGAAGAAAGTAATATCTCGCCTAAAGTCAGAATTAATTTAAGCTAAAGATTATATCCCAAACTTAAAAACACAAATCAGAGAGAAAAATACAGAATCCTCAGAGCTTTGATTAAACTACATGGCTATACAAAATGATGAGCCAATTTGAATGACTAAGAGAAAGGTTCACAATTAAGTACAGATTTGTTATGACAACTATTCTTTTTATAAATACATTTTTTAAAAACGAAGAAAAGATTAATTGTTTTCGTGCTTCATTACCGCTAGAAATGAAAGAGATTAAAATAATGAAAAACAGTTAAAGATTCTGAACACGCTAGACATAAAATCATTTTGATATGTAGGGCATAACAAGAAGATCACATGTTGTTGAAACTAGGAGAATAGACGATTAAAGATATCATTTTGAAAACTACGTACTGCAGACTGACCAGAAACATTGTATTCGAAATCATAAAATAGCACTAAATCTTCTGTATCTTGAACAACCAGAAACTTTAGTGTGAAGAAGGATTTCCATTGTTATATACAAATTCTTTCGAACTGTTGTCTTCATCTTGGTTGTTATAGTAGTCACAGTGCTTTGGCTGTGTACCCTCTGGCTTTCTTCTGGGATATCTCGTATTAGCTAATTATTGTGTTATTTCTCGTTCGTTCCTACTGAACAGAGTATATTGATTTCACTACCTGATCAGGAGATTGAACCAATGACCACCAGGTTGACAGTAACACTGAACTAACGCTTAGATCTACTAAGCCACCGTCTCGTTGGACAATCTGGTGTAATTCTGGAATCTTAAACCTTTAGATGGTTCGACGTTCGTTATCAAGTCTTTCGATATTTGTGGAAGAGAATTTATTGTTTTGCAATTTTACAGAAAATGCAGGTATTATAGCCACGCCTAACAGTACCGTAGTCGCCAACACCAATATAACAACTTTGAACACAAGTGATAAAAAGCCTATTTCAACGAAAGGGGGGTCCGCTGTTATTTTGTGGCCACAAAAGATGGTTCGGTTTATTTAGTATGTATCAAAGATATTTTTTCAACATTTATTGAACAACATATTTACTGATTTGTTCCACTATCTTCTGCCATATTTGAGTCTACTTCATAATTCCACTCTGCCTAGATAATTATATCTTTCTGAGGATAAAAATGGTCTAGGCTCCTTTTCCAGACTTTCGGGAAATTAATTATTTTTCATTAAGAGTATTTTGTAAAGACCGGAGTAAATGGTAATCCAAAGGTGCAATATATGCTGAATACGGAGGATGAGTAAAAACCTTTAACCCAATCCTTAACAGTTTTGAAGTCAACAATTCTGCTTTGCAGAGGTAAATATTTTGGCCTAGATCTTGTCGAATTGGCTGCAAACTATGATAACTAGTCTGTGTATGTATTGAGGGTGGGGCTATTCCAGATGGCTCCAAACTCTTTCTCATGATTGCAAAGGTTGTAACCAACAACAACAGAACAGTCAAAAATAATTCATGAGGTTTGTTTTCACTTTCTTAAGATCGTCTTGTTTACAATGTTAAGCACATAGATTAACCAGAAAAGAGCTGAAACTTTACGAATTAAATAGTTCCATTTGTCAGGGAGATGTTCACTTTCAGTCTAACCTTTAGTGTCACTTATAGTCTCTATATGTATAGTCTCAAGTTATGTTGTTGTTAATTTATTGGTTATGGCAGAAAATTGTGTGTCAGAAAGCAAATCACTTCAGTATTATGTAGTTCTGAAGGAGACTAAAGAAATATTCTTTTTAAATTATTTCTGTCAATTTCTTTAAACGCAATCTGAAATGTTAACTTATTATTCTGCCGCTTTACTCCAGATGCAAACTTTCTTTAATTTTATTAGAGTATTAAATATTTTGTCTCTAACTTTGAGAAGAGTCATACACATTCCACCTTTTGTTCGGTCAATCGAATCTCTTCTTTCCATCCTCGATGTTATCAACACAACGTTTCAGCCGATACATCTTTCAGTCCTGGTTAGGTGTATAATTAAAAAAAAGAGACAAATCTTTTTTCTTGAATTACACACTTAATGCTGAAGAATGTATCGGCCGAAACGTTGTGTTGATAACATCGAGGGTGGGGAGAAGAGATTCGATTGTAAAAAATTGGAATAATATATATTTTATTGTTGAAATTCATAAATTATCCTCAAAATACCCAACATATGTTTATTTCTATAAACATTATTTTAACAGAATTTCGAGCAAATTTGACATTATTGTGAATGCCGTTTGAGAGTAGTATTCTGAATGGACGCAGTAATTTGGTGAATGGGATTTTATGATGGTTGGGTTAAACCATTCTCAACGGGGGAAATATCGGCCTCAAGGGGGTGGAAGTTGATCGGGGGCCGTAGATTGTCACATACAATTTCTTCACTGTGATATAGAATCTGTCAATAAAAAATCCAAGAGGAACTAATTGAATTAAAATGCAATGCTGAATGCAAATAGAAATTTGAAAGAGCTGGAATGACTGAATTGTGGCTGTTAAATACCACTAAACAGCTCTATCTAAACATGTGGTCTGAAACGGCTTAGTTACTGTTGTGCTTTCCAAATATTGACAAAGGAAAGAAGTAGAACTGGTAATTGCATGCGAGGAGACACATAAAATCCACGAACATAAATCCAAATATTGAGAAACTAGCGGCAAAACATCAAGCACAAGGGTAACATTGAATAAACAATGTAGGTAAAATGATATTTTAGTTTCATTGAGAATACTTTGGTGGACGATTGCTCAAAAAAATAACCAAAAAGGGGCGATAGGGGAAAAAGGCTGGAAACCCTGGGTTAAACAACTATATCTAAACTACCCGGAAATGACGAAATTAGTTATGTATGGATAGATTATACAAATATATATTTTAGTATAAATGTATTTATTTATTTATTTATTTATTGGGATGATATTAACTTTATTTTAAAAATATTGATGCATTAAACCCATTTAAAACAACGAAAACTAAATTTAACATTTCCATTGAAATTGAATTTCATTTTAATAATATAAAGTTTAAAATCTATCACCGCTTCTTTGATTATTCTTTCATTTATAATCCTGTTTTTCTTCTTCAAATAATACTGATATGTTGAGCTCATTTAAAATAACGAAAATTAAATTTAATATACCTAAAGAAATAAAATGTAATAACAGTTTTACATGCGCCGTACGATGAATGGGATATTAGGTTGACAGAAGAAATGTCCAACCTAGTGGTGTAAGGATTATTTTCTTAACTGTTCCCATTCACCGTATGTAAATAAAATGTTATTGACTATAATATTAAATTTAGTTTTTGTTGTCTGACGATGCCGTAGTTTAGCGACCCAAAGGAAGCGACTACAGAATTTACACCAAAAAAGAACGCAGGGAAATGTTCTGCACCAAACAGCAACCACTTGATGTGCAAAAAGAGCTCACCCGATCCTTTCAGCTCGAACTGAAAAACAGGTATGAACTCCTCGCAGAACCAGAAGAGAGTAAAGGTGACACCAATATCAACGAGCTCTACAACAGAATAACAACCCCTCTGATGGAAGTCGCCAATATGTTTAAGCCAAAGAACAAACTCTTAGAAGAAACCAGAAGTTTCATGGAAAAAGGCAGAAACCTCAAACCACCAACAACAAGACAAAAGATTGACGCAATCGAACTAATCAAAATCATCCGAAAACAAACAAAGACAGCAGTCATCGAGAAATATTTTTTAAAAAGTAGAGGTTTCAAAATGACTAACAGTGCAGGGAAAAGGCAAATTACTAGTGTGATTGGGGAAAATGGAGTCATAACAACGGATAGTGACCGAATTGCCTATATTGCTCCAAGCAAGGGCCACATAACAAATACCACGATGTACAAGATAAGAGCCCCCAATTTGAAGATTTCTCAGAAGTTACTCCGTGCGAGTTGAAACAAGCCATCAAACAGTCAAACTATAGACCTACTCAAAAAAGCTGGTAACGGCATCACTAGTAAACTAGCCTAGAAGATTGGAACACAGCAATCATCATGCTAATATTTAAAAAAGGAAACCCAAAAGATATAGGTAACTACAGACAATTCAGTCTCAACTGCATGTACAAAACGTTTACCAAAGTGATCACCAGCCGAAACGCCAAGACGCTATATGAAAACCAACCACAGGAACAGGCTGAATCTAGAAGGAGTTACTCGACCATTGTCCATCTCTATTCGGTGAATCAACTAAACGAAAAAGTAGCAGAATACAAAATGCCACTCACCGTAGCATTTGTTGACTTCTAGAAGGCCTTCGACTCAAAGGAAGTCCTCAAAGTCAACGATGCAATCATACAAGGCGTAGATCGCGTATATGTCAGAGTTCTGCAACATATCTACCGACTCAGCAGTTCCTATATCAGGTTACATACAGACTCGTAGCCCTTCCAGTTCGAAAAAGGAGCAAGACAAGGCGACACCAGCTCACGCAAACTATTCACAGCTTGCCTCGAAATGATCTTCCGAAATTTAGACTGGATAAATAAAGGAATCAGAATTGATGGCGAATACCTAAGTAACCTAATATTTGCTGACGGCATTGTACTCTTTGCCGAGATCCTTCATGAAATCCAGATAATGTTAGACGAACTGAATGAAGGAAGCAAGACAGATGGTCTTCACATGAACTTCAGTAAAACCAATGTCATGTGCAACACATATGTTGAGGACAAAGACACAACGATCAAAATCGAAAACACAGAGCTAAAGAAACTAGACCACTACATTTACCTGGGACAACGAATATCAGTGAAATCCACAAAAGAATAAGAAATCAAACGAAGAATCACCCTAGACTGGCAAGCTTTCGGTAGAGCAAGTTCAACATTGAAGAACAAAAAGATCCCATTAGTTCTAAAAAGGAGGTTCTACAACCAATGCGTCCTCCAAATAGTCACCTAACCAAAAGACTGGCTCTGAAACTAAGAACCAGGCAACGTGAACAAGAGAGGGTCATACTTGGCTCACCCAAAAGAGAGGATCATGCTTGGGTCAAGTTTCATGTCAATCCAACATGATACGACTGTGAAAATTGATATTTAACATTTCTAGTTATGATAGTAGTAGCATGGGAAGTGGGGGAGGTAGAGGAAGATGTGGATGGTTCACTCGAAGGTCTGAACCAAGTCTCATATCAATCCAACATGATACGGCTGTGAAAATTGATATTTAACATTACTAGTTATGATAGTAGTAGCATGGGAAGTGGGGGAGGTAGATGTGGATGGTTCACTCGAAGGTCTGGAGCAAGTCCCATATCAATCCAACATGATACGGCTGTGAAAATTGAAGTCTGGAGCAAGAGTCATATTCGAAAATGGTTCAGTTTAATGGAACACTGATAGAAGGAAGTACTTGTTATAGACATCGCATGTAAAAATGAAATAAAGAAATAAATCATCAAAGTGAAATGTATCAAATTCGAATTTTCAGTCGTATGAAAGAATCAGAAAGACATTTTTAAACTGAAATATCAATTAATTATTGTATACATTCAATGGTTTAAAATCTAAACTTCTGAATTCTAAATTCTAAACATATTCTCTTTCTCCATTACTTTTATTATCTTAAAACATGTTCTCATTTTTATTTACTTTAAATGTTTCATATTTTCTTCCTTCAAGTTGTTATATTTAAAAAATCATTAAATTATGTCCCTTGATTTTTACCGTTATAAGAACTATGACAGTTACAAGAAGGCTATCTCTATGTTCTTGCAAATGTGTCCGTTCTTTTCGAAGGTCACAATCCCAGTCCGAACATGAAAATACATTACACATACTTGATATTCACATACCTGATATTCACAACATTCTATCCAGTATTACACTTAGTACATCGAAATAAAAATGTTCCTCGCTCTTAACACCGGATAGGCTTTACATAGACTGGTCATCATCAGGCATTTACAATATTTGTTTGTATCTATCTTTTTGTTTATTCTCTCTCCTTCCTGGTGAGTGTTCTTTCTGTTTCTCTTTCGATTAATCACAAATAATGATCACTTGTCGAGCATACTGCTCGGGGCATCGATAATTCTCCCGGACAGGTCGGAGCATCAATAAATCTCCTGGATGGGTTCAAAAGAATCTAACTCTTCTAACACTTTATGTTATCCAAACATCTCGGATCCGTCAAAAGACTCCCTTCTAAATGTCAATCATTCCATCTTTTATCCAATCATTCCATCATTAGTGTTTCATCTTATTTTCGTTATTTACTGTAGCAGAAGTTGATTTGTTTCTTTCCACTTGAACTTTTCTAATCTTTCTCTGTGCTTGAATAAAGGCTTTTAGACGATTGACCACCCCATCAAACCATACATCCATCGCGGGGCCTCAGAGGGTTGTCCACAGGTAGGACTACGTCATGTACAACATTTTCGAGCATTATACGCTACTATTAAAACACTATATTTTCAGGCATCCCTTTTCAACCTTACTCTAATCAATGCAAACGTTTATAAAAAAGAATTACATTATCATAGAATTTTCTTTTAATTGCGATATCCGATAAAAACTCCCCCCCCTCCCGGTGTCGCATAAGTATGCCAAGATAATGTCTGTATGAAATAGGATACTCACATAGCGCCGAAGCACAAGCATGTTAAAACAAACTGTCCTCCCTGAAATCTATCGGACACACTCCACACCCACTGTACCACAGATCATTGATACAAAATAATCCTGACTTTCCTAGCCTTATATTTACCATTCGAACATTTAAAAATAAATTGTTTAGTATAGCTGTCCATGCATAAAGTATATACTTATACAAGCTTCCTATTGTTTCCTGTCTACACAAATTGCCTATTGTTTCCTGCTTCTAAGCTATAGCTTCCTTTGAGCTTTTTCACTCTTCTCGGGCCCTTTTCTAATCTTAATCTAATTATTCAAACATTCGTAAAAACCCTCTACTTCATCCTAATTCTTAACCTAAAGCTCTGAGAGTGGGATTTCGCCTTCGGAATTCCGTTCTCTGGAGACTCGTTTGAGAGAAATATCAGCTCTCTTTCTGGGGTAAGTAAACACCACTGGCTTAATGGTGAGTCCAACCCCTCCTCTTCCCTGTCATCTGCTGTCTCTAACCTCTGTTTGAGCCCTGCGGGTGGGAATTCACCCTCATAATCCCAGTCATCCGAGTCTCGCCGGTGAGAACTGTTGATCTCTACCGGGTTGGAATTCCCCGCCTCCGTCTAAATCGGAGGGACTAATTCCAAGTCTGAATCTGAGGAGTCAGACTCTATTTCTATCAGAAACTCAGCTAATGCCGCATTTGTAGATCTCACTGAATATGGGTTTCCTCCTTCCCTGTGATTGTGCAGTACTGACTCCGAATCAAATGACTCCTGCTCCTCTATTATTACTACGAGGTATGGGCCTGCTTAGTTTTTCCTGTTATGTTGCTCCGTATGGTAAATCCCACCATATACTCAGCATCACCTTCTTTAAATGAAGACCGGCCTTTGGTAGGGTTAGCAATCGTTCATTTTGCTTGCTCTATGATCCCTTGCATTCCAACTTGTTTTAAGATATCCACTTTTCATTGCCCGTTACAATTTGTTTCAAAAACGGAACATTTACTTCAGTTCACGTAGCGAATCGCACATAGTAATACGGTCCAGTAGGCTTTTTCGATTATTTGAAAGCAAACGAACATAACCAAACTGATGCAAATAATTTCCAACGATTGATTTGGGTATTTTACGTTGTCACAGCACGATTTCAATTGAAGTTATTTAAAACTAACCGATCATAATTCCATCTAAAGACAAGAAAGGAGGAACTTCTTGGAGAACCAAATATAT
>VCCN01006877.1:1328-16424 GCA_006491835.1 Architeuthis dux | reverse complement strand
TAAGGAACATTTTGGTACCCTAAATGTAGAATAATGGGGGGGTGCACGGTTGGCCCTGCTAGCCCCCGGCCTAGATCACTTAACAATTCCGTTTTGGATGCTTCCGTGGATTTATTTGCGATATCTAATCATGATTGACCATCAAATGGCTAATGGAGGTTTCTCAAATTCAACAGTGTAGATATGTTGATATATTCTCTACTTAATTGTCTTTGATATGCGTTACCGTCTTAACCTTCTTTTTTTTAACCAACGTCTTCATTGTCATTCCAACTACTAACATCAGACCTTAATACCCAATCCTGTGATTCCCTATAATAAAAAAGGAAAGAAAAAAAGAGAAAGAAATGGGGAAAAGTACAAAGTGAATTCTAAAGACGAGATACAATACAAACAATCGAGTAGGACCAAAGAATGAATTGGATACATTTTGTTAAAAACAACAAGATGGAGAAAACAGGCTAGAAATATATGAAATAATTAAAAAAATACTTTGGTATCCTAATTTGCATTTGCCACTACCTCTACTATGTTATTGGATTAAAAAAAGCATACACGAGACAGCAGTAGAAACCCTACAAAGAATCTATATAAAGCCTAAAACGAGATATATGTGCGACACTTGATTGCAAACTGGAAACAAGATCCCAGCGAAACTCCAGACCAGACAAAGCTTGAAACTCTTTTGCCGGTATTGTAACTTCCGCGTTCATTCCACCAAAGAATGTAGAGACGATTGCATTAGATACTCCTTCGTGAATGGCATGCATTCTAGCTACATACGGCAGCGACTGTTGGAGAATAAATCCCTCGGTCCTTAGAAATAGCACAGAAGCAATCGGAGTCCTACACTAGATTTAACTATTCTTTGAACACAGTAGTATCCTCAACTACTCCTGCCGAAACCGACAAACAACCAAAAGAGTTAAGCTCTGGTCCAGTAACCACATCTGCTTCAAGGTTCAAATGTTTGTTTTCGTTTTTTTAGATCTCTTACTGCGTGTGGCTTAACTACCGTGAGAGTCCCACACCCCGCACTATTCAACAATCCTGTAGCTGTGACGTCGAGACGGTATTCCAAGTATAGCGTTTGTTTCATGGGTTCAGAAGTAAAGCAGTTGTTAGCAGAAGGTATATCGAGCCAAGCGTGTCACCAGAGAGAGCACATGTGTTAACTAGTGGTGGTGAAAACGAAAAAGGTATGGCCAAACATCTATCAATCTTCTGGGCTGTGCCATTGCTGATGGCAATATTAAGCCCGACCGTGAGCGCTTACAGACACTTCTTAAGCTACCAACAGATACGTCTTCCCTGCGTAGATTCGTTGGAATGTTCTTACATTATTCAAGGTGGGTGCAGCAATTCTCACAGAAAATCCATCCACTAGTGGTGTCCCGGTAAATCCCTCTCGGGGCTTCTTTGATAGAAGCCTTTAGCAGTTTCAAACCAGATATTGGTAACGCGTTAGTCTTAACTATACATCTGTCGAAACTTACGCTTTAGACCATGCTATTGCTGCCACTCAAAATGGTAGACGAGTTGCATTTTTCTAGAACATTATTAAAAGGGAAACTTAAGCGATTATCGAAGACATTACCTTTTAGTTAAACATTTCCAGTTGATTACTGGCCAAAAATCAATTTCGTTCATGTTTGATAGAAAGCATCATGAAAAATCAAGAACGACAAGTTTGCAAGATGGCGACTTGAACTGTTATATTATTCTTATGATATATTTTATCGCACAGGCAAACAAAATCATACTGCTGACATATTGTCCAGCTGCAAACAAATAGATTGGCAGAGTTACATGATTCAGTATGCCATCCCGGCGTAGCACATATGGCTCATTACGTGAGAAGTAAAAATGTGCCCCTCACAGTTCGAGATCAAAAAGATAACAACTTGCCCCGTGCGTGCTGAAATGAAGCAGGAAGTTAAAGCAACGCAAGCTTTCGAAAGACTGAATATTGACTTCAAGGGCCTCTAGCCGACATCAAGAAGGATACATTTTATCTTATAAAAGCCAAACATGTAAATTAGTATGTTTATATGGTTGTATGATATTTGGTTGTCTGTCGTGTCCGCTAACTGAGATATCCTACAATTCATAATGGATTGGTTCACATGAAATACATTGATACAGCTAATAAAATAATTAAAGGGTGGATAATAAAAAAGCAGATATGCTGTTTCCATGGCATCGAAGAATACAGATCAAGGTCTATAGACAAAATGTGTCAACGGAACGCCGCAAAGAGACTGTCTGTCTTTCTCCTTCCTTTCGGCTTCTTTTGGTGTAGCCTACAGTGAGGAAGCAGTTGGAAGGGGGGAAACAGTTGGTAGATACTTGGAAACGTTTCTGTCCAGAAACTCGCAAAAATGGCCAAATGCTCAAAAGAAAGTCGAAATGGCTCAACATTTATGATCGGAAATGTAATGAAATAAGTTATATTTTTACTAAAAAAGTTTCTTTTTGATTTGTTTTCATACCGTACGATATCAGTGCCATTTTGTCTTATGACTTTATGTCCGATCACCCTTTAAAATAGCTTGAGTTGAGTTAAGACAATATTATTGGCCCTCCGGGTCCGGGGTTTAATAACTACGATGTAGGGAAACTGATGTCGTCATAAAACTCTTCAATCTCTTGGTCAGAGCTTTTCGAAGTAGGCGCGTAGACCTGGATTACCTTCAGTGTGTATCTTTTGCTTAATCTAACTGTTATCCAGGCTATTCTGTCTGATATACTGCCAAAACCTATAACGTTGCCTGCGATGTTATTATTAACTAAGAATCCTACGCCACTGAAATGTTTATCTTCTCTCCCTTTATTATAGAATAGATAGTTACCTTAAGCTTTAGAAGGTTTTCCCCTTTCCTGTGGGTTTCACTTATACCTACGATGTTCCAGTCGATGTTTTCCAATTCCATTTGCAGTTGGTCTAGTCTGTGGTCCTCAGCTATTCCACGAACATTGTAAGTATATATCTTCATGTTGTTTAATCTGTTTAATGTCCAAGAGTTTGTCTTGGACAGTGTCTGCTCGCATTCGAGGGCACATTGCCAGCAGGCACACGAAGCAATGCGGTTGGACCTTTGTTAGGCGATGATCCAACAGGAACGCTACGATATTTGTATGGTTGTGCTGTCATATTGGATTTGGGAAGGTGGTGGCTAATTTAGCTCACCGTTGCCAGTTACGAGGCTTCTACGGGTCATCCGTTCTTTTTGTAATTCTGATTAGGAATTTCATTAGCCGTAACCTACGAGATTGTTACTGACAGCGTCAGTCTTTTTTGGCTTTAATGATTGGAAAAAAGCAGAGGAAAAAATAAAATTCTGTGCTGAAGTTCAATTTTCGATGTAGGGAATCTTCTCATGTTGACAGTTGGAAAAACAAGGGCAGGAAAACAAGAACTACTGGACTGACATATTGCGCCATGTTGTGGCCGTGACCATCTTTCTAGCTGAGAGAGGCCTGTCATTTAGGGGTAATGAAGAGATCATAGGATCCGAGCATAATTGGAATCTTTTAGGAATTATGGAACTTATTACACAATTTGATTCATTTCTGGTGGGTCACCGTAAAGAATTTGGCAATCCTGGAAGTGGTAAGCAGTCAAACCTATCACCTACGAAGAAATCGTTTTGCTGATGGCAAAATATGTTAAAAATTATATTCTAGCAGAACTTAAAACTGCCAAGTACTTCTCAGTTTCCGTAGATTCAACACCAGACCTGGCTCATGTTCATCAGCTAACAGTCATTGTGCAATATGTTGTTTCTGGGAAGCCCGTAGAAAGGTTTTTTAATTTTCCTGCAGACAGGCTCTCACAAGGCTGAAGTACTGGCTACATCTCTGCTAGAATTTCTAGAAAAAGAAGGTATCAATTTTAAAGACTGCAGAGGGCAGCCCTATGATACTTCTAGCAATATATCCGGTCGCTACACAGGAATGCAAGCCAGACTTAAGACTTCCTGTGTTGAAGCTGTTAGTTATTTTGGCTTCATACGAAGATTATACAATTTTTTCTGCATCAACACACAGCTGGGCAAATCTAATGAAGTCTTTGGAAGGAAATAAAATAGCACTGGCCAGACACTCGTTGGTCAGCAAGGGCTGATGCTACTGAAGCCCTCGTAGATGGATACAAATGCATTCGAAATTCCCTCAGAGTTATTGAAAATGACTTGGAGCAAACACCTGAAGCAAGACATGAAGCACAGACTTGAAATCTGATGGCCAATATCTTGAACTTAATTCTTGTATGGTTCAACAGCACAAATAAATATTTTCAAGAAGTGGTGGATCTGTGGTGATTCAAAGCGGGAGTTGTCTCCCTGGGTGGAACTCTCCACACGGCGAATCAGGCCCCCTGATCCTCACGGGCTAACAGGCAATCAGAGGCCGGAAGCCATTACATGACGGCCGCCGCCACCAACTTTGAATCCTCTCTCTTTTTTACGGTCCAACGTGCTAACCAGACGTGCTTAATAGCGCTCTTGTTTTTCACGATGTTGGCCCGTCTGGGTGCGTGTGATAATCACACGTCCTCCAGAACGGGCCAGAGTTTAATTCAACCAAAATGTTAATAAGCCATCCCACCCTATTTTCACACACACACACACACACACACACACATCATTAAGGACTCTTAGACACAAAAACATTTTATTTACACTGTCACAAAACCCACACGAAAACACGATACATGGACTCACGCATACATACACATAAACTTATCTTTACATCCTTCGTTTGAATAAATGTTCGCTTCTTTCTAAAGTATTGTCTTTTTCATTTTTCATTTGTTGCTGTTTGTTTCTTTGTTCATGACCATACTCAAATGGAGTCATTTTTATCATATTCACCAAACCTTTAATATGGAGAAATTAAACACTCAACAAGCCGGTGCCAACCTCTTCCTCACAGAAGCCCCAATACCCAAATCATATAGGTTTTCCAGATGCCAACTGTAGAAAGAAAGACTTTTTGTAGATATTGTATTGTGATGCATATAGCTGTAAGTTGGTAAAACTTACTGTACTTCGCTTAGATACACTTTTGCATTGACATGTTCAGAGTTTAATTTTGTTGTGTAAATTGTTGAGTCAGCATTGTAATCTATGGAAACTAAAGATTACATAGTAGCGTAGCTATGTTCTTTGTAATGTCTTACCTACATATCTACTTGGGGGTTTTGCTGGCATGTATTTACATGTATATATGTATTTAGTTAAGATATATAACTCATTTAACCTTTATATGTATGTATAACTTGTCAGTTACAATTACATGCAATAAACAAAAGATTACATAGCAGCATAGCTATGTTCTTTGTAATCTGTCTTACCTAAAAATCTATTTGGGTGTTTTGCTAGCATGTATTTACATGTATTTACATAATGTATATTTGGGCAACAACCCTTCATTTGTGCATGTCTGGTTAAATACGACGAACAAGGAACATCTTGTTAATGTTTTATTAAATAGTTCTTGTTTCCGTACAAGAGAATGTATGTTTGGATCTATGGAGTGTAATAACTGTCCAAAGTTGTTATCATAATGTTCATTGCCGTCGTATTTAACCAGACATGCAATACATGTATACATGCAATAAACAACTTTGATGTGTAAACTATGTGATAATCAGTGTATTTTAATTTTTGTGTAGCAGTTCGATTATTTGATCATTCGCTAATTTTTATTAGCGAATGATCAAATAATCCCGAAAGTCAGACCATAGATGCGCGAGTTCATTCCCATGCACCAAAAAGATGCCAAATCTGGCACCAAAAGAACGAAGTCGGCAAAAATATTGTCGGTCAGTCAGCCAATGACGGCAATTGGTATTAGAGATGCTCGCGCACTTAACAATTAGCGAGAGATTGGGTAGGTCACAGACATATTCACCAAAAACAAAAAAAAAACAAAACATTTTTTATCATCCACACTTGATGCAAAATGGGACACTACCGTGGGCCTTTGTAGGTACCTCGGTCAAGTTGCAGACATCAAGAAATGTCCAGCCGCTTTATTGCAATGAGCAGTGTGCTTTTTGAGTGACGGGACACCTAGTTATTATTAGGCTCTACACAATATCTGTGTGTGTGTGTGTGTGTGTGTGTGCGCATGTGTGTGTGCGTGCGCGTGTGTGTGTGTGCGCGCGCACGCGCGCCCCGAGGGCTGAGATAGGAAACGATGTTTCAGAGTAGATTGGATCCTAATAAATTCGTTTAACTTATCATACTTGATATTGTAATGGTCCCCATGTACAACACTGACCAAGCATATAGTTGTTTAAACTTCACAAAAGGTTACCAGCTCTGATTTTAACGTCTGAAAAGTAAAACGTCAGCTGAAGTGGAAGGATGTTTTTCATCAACTTATCTAAGAGAGTTGTCTTAGAAACCCGCACTGTGCGATACATTGTACTGTGGTATTTATTTCTAAAGAAAGAAAACTGAAAGCATGGCTTATAAAGAAACACTTGAGAAAATTGTCGATTCCGTTAACGGTATCCTAAAAGATGTGTGATTTGAAATCTACGTAATAAAAGTGAGTATTCGGTTGTTTTATATAATGTCTTTTTTCTCAGAAAATATAATGCTATTAATTGTTTTAAGTGACAGCACTTGGGTGTGGTAAGACAGTTGACGGGTATTACGGGTATTTGGTAGCAGCATTAGTAATCATAAATGACAAAATAGAGCAATGTCACTGGAGTTGTTTTCGTTTAATAGCCTCCAGTTAAACAAAATATTCGGTTCTAAAAATAAGCAGAAGTCAGTTACGGGTTAAGGGGGCTGAATGCAAAGGTCGTCTCCGTGTGTTCTTTTATTTCCCACTTCGGGTCTTCTTGGGTAGTACACACACACACACACACACACACACAATACATTGGGCCCAGGATGGTGGCTGTGCACCCATGTAATGGTTGAGTTAAATCGCACTTGTTGGGAACTGGTGCGAATGCGATGTAAGTTAATTAACGGTGTTCCTAGTTTGGCGCCCCAAATTATCACGGTTGTGAGAGCACCTGATCAGTTACAACAACATAACTAACCAAGCAGATATCAAATATAATAGAAACAAAGACTAAAAACATCTAAAAGTAAAATAAAATTAAACACTCCGTCGGTTATTTTAATTATATATTTATATATTTTAAATCAGTCGGGAGCTATGTATTTTGTTTTTGTTTTTTTACTGTTTTTAGTTTTAGTTTTGAATGTTGGTATTGTGATGACTTGGGCTTCGAAGGAAGTCACGAAGTTAAACAATATATATAAAAGACAACCTACGTTGTTTTCTATGTAGAAACTGTAACTGGACACATACGTATGTTTACACTTATCTTTACATCCTTCGTTTGAATAAATGTTCGCTTCTTTCTAAAGTATTGTCTTTTTCATGTTTCATGTGATTTCAGATTCAGGGCCAATCTCGGGAGTAGTAGATTGAGGTTCAAGGGTTTTGTCCATAGGTGGAGAAGACCTTGTGATGATCTGATCTTGGTGACGTTTGAGCAGGTATCCACTTAGGACCAGGCGCATAGTTGCACACAGCGATCGGTGCATTAGGTTGTAGATCTAGCATTCTAGGTGAAGAAGAGTAGTTTCTCTTCTGATGTTCCTGTTGTCGTTTTACACGACCAGCTACGTGGTCACTAGGACTTAACAAGTCAAGACGACAGCGCAAACAACGCTTGAAAAGCATCTCCGCTGGAGATACACCGATGGTATGTGCAGTAATCCGGTACTTGAAGAGAAATTTGTCTATTACAGTACTTCAAGTTTCTGAGGAACTATTTAAACCATTCTTGAATGTTTGTACCATTCTCTCAGCCAAACCGTTAGTAGATGGTTTATACACGGCTGAGGTGATGTGCCTGATGCCTTTGTTTTTCTTTAGAAATTCCTTAAACTCATTACTGGTGAAGCAAGGAACATTGTCAGACACGATAGAAACGGGAAAACCCATTTGACTGAAACAATGACGCAGGTTTTTAATAGTTTCTTTAGCCCTAGGACCCTTGGTGGGGAAAATATCCACCCACTTTGAGTGTTTGTCTTGCACGGGCCTAGCATAATCCACGTGCAAGCGGTGCCAGGGTTGACTAGGCCATTCCCAAGGATGTAATTCTGCTTTAGCTGGATTTTTGCAATGCTCCAGACATTGGTGACAATGTTTTACAAGGGATTCCAGATCTCTGTCCAAATTTGGCCACCAAATGAAGCTGCGTGCCAACTCCTTTATTCGGGATGCACCGACACACATGAAGTTCAGCAAATACAGTTTGGCGGTGGACAGAAGGAACTATCACCCTGTAGCCCCATAATAGACAACCATTTTGAGTGGAAATCTCATTTCTTTTACGAAAGAAAGAAGTTCAGATTGAGAATCACAAATAGAAGTAGGCCCACCAAGTTCACAATATTTGAACACTTTGGAAATAATAAGATATGTGCGGGTATGTACCCTTATTTAGGATGCAGTCACAGAAGAACTGTCCAAATAATAGACTAGATTTGTCCACTCAGCAGGAATGGGAACATTTTCAGCAGTTACAGGAAGAGGCAATCTGCTGAGAGCGTCTGCAGTACCAAGGACTGTGCCAGAACGATGAACTAGCCTAAATTTATAAGCCTGAAGAACCAACGATCAACGTTGAATTCTACCAGAAGCCATCTGGGAGATAGGCTTGTCGGAGGAGAAAATTCCAAGGAGTGGTTTATGGTCAGTGACCAAAGTAAATAACGGTTGACCCCACAAGTTTCTTTATGGCAAAAACAATAGCCAGGACCTCCTTTTCAGTTTTAGTTAGCGTCCTAAAAGCAAACGTAATAGGATATTCCTGACCATTTATGTTGTGGTTTAACACTACACCTATGCCGTATGCGCTGCTATCGACCACAACAGTGATTGGCAGGTTAGGGTCAATATGTACTAATGCCTTAGAGCACAGCAGTAGAACTTTAGAATCTTTGAAAGCTGTGTCTTGATCTGTACCCCACTCTTCCATGGAGTATCATCTCTCAAAAGTCTGTTGAGAGACTCTAAAACATAGGTCGCTTGTGACATAAAGCGTTTTTGCCACTGTTTGAGGAACACACTTTCTTAATGTGTCCTTTCTTTTTGCATTTGTTGCAAAATGTATCTTTGAACGGACAGTCGCTCTTCCAATGCGATTGTCCACAACCAGAACACGGAGATTTTGTTTTAGTACTAAATGTCTCTTTCTTGTGGCTAGTCTGACGTCTTTTGTGGCTAGTCTCACGTGCAACGTGGCTGACACTAGTAAAAGGGCGACAACTCATCTCCCTTACATCTCTCGAAGCTGCCTCTTTAGAAAAAGCCAATTCTAACGCTCGTTCCAAAGATAAATCTGCCTATTATAACAGCAGTTGTTGTGTCCCGTTCTCACGCAGACCGCACACAAACTTGTCTCACATGGCGTCTTTTAGGTAGGGTCCGAAATCACAAGTGTGTGCAATAAACGGCAATAAACTGTGCAATAGACTCGCTCGCCTCCTGTTTCCGGTTTAAAAAACTTGAAGCGTTCGTAAATCAAAACAACCCTAGGGTTGAAATGTGCTCTTAACACATGTAATTTATCATAAGTGCAGTCGTCAGGTTTTGTGGGAGAAACGAGACTCTGCACTAATGAATACAAACTCGGATCTAGCAACGAGAGAAAAACAGCTACGAAAAACAATTCTACCCTATCCGAATAAGTCTCGAAATCTTCTTGGTCCTCGTTAAAAGTATCGATACGACCTATTACCTGCATAGTGCAATTTGAATCAAAAAGAAAACCGAGACAAACGAAAATAACCTCGTCGCCAGGTTAATGTGATGACCTAGGCTTCGAAGGAAGTCACGAAGTCAAACAATATATATAAAAACAACCTACCATTATTTTCTATGTAGAAACACAAGGTGATCAGTCAAGTTCTTAGTTAGTGGAGGGAAAATAGAATAGAGTATGGTTAACATTTAGAAGATTCAGGTGATCTTTAGATATGCTTGATTTAGGAGACGCCAAATAGATGTGACCAGTCTTGTTCCACGAGTTGACTCTTACTGGTGATTCTCCCTAAAAGCGGGGTAAACTCGAGGCTCTGAGGTTGACCCCAAGGTCAACTGTCTAGACAAGCAGGAAGTGCTTCTAAAAATAGCACAAGCCAAATCCTGTTGTCCAAAGGTCATGACAGATATGTTTTCTTTCGAAATTGTATGAATACAAATTGAAATAGCAGTAAAGAATGTTGATACTGTCGAAAAAATAACCCAGAAAAGTTGGTTTTTTTTATTAGATTTTATATCTGCTTCTTTGTATTTTGTTGTTCGTTGCTGTAGCTGATCAAAAGTGCCCTCACTCAACTCACAAGAACCATGATAATTTGGGATGCAATCTACGAGATCGCCTTAATTAACTTAAATTACTTGGGACAAACAAATTGTCAATGTAAGTGTCCGAAGGTGTCGGGGCTAAAATTAATCTCAAGAATTAATTTATCGAAAAAGAATATAGAATTTTAATCGTTTCTGTTTTTGTGTTGTTTTTATTTTTGGTTTGTACTACTAGTTTTACATTTACGCACTCGACATAGAAATAAAATAATCCTATTTATTGAAAAAACAAAAGCAAAAGAAATCGGCAATTAATGTCTTAAACAGCTATAAAGAAATAAGGAGTTCAACTGTCTGAAGAACTATTTGAATATATTAGACTAGTTTAACAAAAGACAGTACGCTACATAATTAGCATGTAGAAGTATTTTAATTACCGTATTTTTCGGCATATAAGCCGCGCTTTTTTTCTAAGTTCTGTCTCGGGAGGCTTTATCAGGTGTTTACTAACGTAACGTTACTGCGGTATGCAACTAATGTAAACAGCCAGCCACTGTAGATTTCAATAGATAAGAGTATTAAAATAGCCTGGTAGTGTGGAGGGCTATTAAGATCAGGGGAAAAGGGGAGGTTTTATTTTAGAATTTAGATTTAGAATCGTCGTTTCTTCCTTCTCTCTGGGACTCTCACATTGTGTGTCCGTGACATTTTCCTTTTTGAATGTGATTGGGTTTTCTTCTTCCTTTGGTTGGTTCTGTTGGCATACCCTCGTTGTTTTTTCTTTTCGCTTCCCCAGGTGGTTTCAAAATACGTCTTGTCGGCGTATCAGGTCAGCAAAAGCGCCAAATCGATGTATGTTGGATACTGGAGTGTCCTGGACTTCATTATAAAGGAAACACGAAGACTTGCTTATAAAAATATCTGGTCATATTTTTATTACACAACATACATCTTTGTCGGCCGGAGAGTGAAGAGTGGGGGAGAGATAAGCAGAACCGCCAGTCTATCCCCAACAGGGACAGCGGTCTCGTCCACTGATGTCTATCTCTTCTTTGAGTGTCGAGATTTCTGTCCGCCCCCGAGTTTTCTATTTGGGTCTGCCTTATAGGTTTCTCTAACGCCTACGCGGTGTCAATCACCGGTCCCCATATCCTGTTTTGAACACTGACGCAATATACCTATTTCCTAAGGTGATCGGGGTCACTTACATTTCCGCACAGGTGTCTGACCCCAGGATAACCTTTAGATACCATAACACAAATACTTTAGCAGCTTTGCTATGCCGTTACTATAAAGTGACTACAGTGACTAAAAAAACAAAACTGAACACCATAATCTGTAATCCCATGTAGCCAGGGCTGGATTTAGACCTTGATGGGCCCCGCGGCACATCAGGTTCGCGGGAGGTGGTGGCACATCATACACACAAATTAAAATACACGGCAAATCACAAAGTTTACACATCAAAGTTTCATATAATTGGAACTGACAAGTTATACATATAAAGGTTAAATGAGTTATATATATATCTGAAGTAAGTACATGTATACGCGTAAATACATTTATGCATGTCTGGTTAAATACGACGGACAAGGAACATCTTGTTAATTTTTAATAAATTTGTCTTTTGTTTGGATCAAAAATGTTATGATTTATTTTCTTATAAGACGCAACTCATTTTTTGCAGGCATATTCTCGAAAAAATAAAACTACTAAGTAGTTAAGTGAATTCCTTCGTATCGAGAGTAGTGACTTTCTTGTAGTATAAAGCTTACAAGAAGGAATAGTCATGCAAACCGTTACATACTTCGTCTCAGAACTTCAAAAGATATCTGGTCATCGTTGGAGCTGGTTTTGAATGAATGAAAGGCACATTTTCTGTTACTGCCCTTGTGTTATATTTCTTTTCTGAGCTGAATAATTGTTTGGTTTGGTCTTTTCAGATAAATATCGGATCTCATGCAGCGTATATTGTTTGGTTTGGCCTTTTCAGATAAATATGGTGTCTCATGCAGCTGTATATTTTCGAGATGTGCAGTTTTAAATGAAGTGGCAACACAGAGCTACTGAGCAAACTTTAAATTCCAGGAAGAAGATAATCTCACTCAGGTAAGGTGATGTGTAAAAAGAATTAAAGGAGAACATCGTTATTATTGAGTAATAGCAAGCTATATTTCCCTCATCAATCCACAATAAGTGCGTTATTCATAGGAATAGCCTTAAGTTTTGTGTCTATTATCTGAATGTATTTCTGGGTGAGGTAAAATTAGAACAGAAATAGCCAACATTTTTCTTACAGCGCCGAAACAACAGGGAAGAAATACCCCAATAGGGTGGAGCTTGTCTCAGACACCAACAAAATTCATCTTTTTTATCTTATTCAAACATGAACACTAGTGGAATATCCGCTGCCGTAAAAAAAGGGTAGAATGCTTTAAAGCATAAGTATGATATTTGGCGGTTCGAACTGAAACTTAATGTTCCCTGAAATTTCCTAAAATATTGCTTCTTAATAAACTGCTCGCATTATGGTCTATTTTATATCATGTATACGTAACAGATTGTAAACCTTGCTATTTAGTTACATTTCAACATAACCAAACATATATTATTACCAAATAAACGTTCTTATTTAGGGTAATTAAAACAATATTTCTCTAGTTAGTATACTAGTTTAACTTTGCAGAAAACCACAACAGCTCAGATTATTATAACAAATAACATTTCTTTTTGAACTTTATGAAGTGTACGGGTCACAAAATTGCATACGAAATCATTTTTAAAACGTCTTACTGAAATTAATACACTGTATTCACAAAATTCTAAATACACTCATGGGGTTTGAGCTAGCTCTCTCTCTCTCTCTCTCTCTCTCTCTCTCTCTCTCTCTCTCTCTCTCTCTCTCTCTAGGGGGAGGCCATCACATTGTCCCTAGACGCCCCATAATGTACTGGAAATAAATCTTTCAAGAACATTAATGGAGGTTACAGAACTATGTATAGTTTACTCGTCTTGTTTTCATCGTCAGCCTTTTAATGTCCGTCGTTGGACATAAACCTTCTCCAAGATCCGCCAGATCTCTCGATCCTGGGCATCACAATGCCAATATCTTCTGAACTTGTCTGATTTAGACAAGTTCAGAAGGTATTGGCATTGTGATGCCCAGGATAAAAACGATTAGTCATGTCATCTTTTTCTTTGCCGGTCACAATTTTGCATATGATCACGGGGGATCCACGTTGTGAGTATTGTTGTCCAGCAATTGTCTGACATTCTTGCGACATGGCTTGCCCATTGCCATTTGAGTTTTCTAATGTATTTTTAATGATATATCTGACCTTTTTTTGCTCGCTAATATAATGTGATATCTATGTGATGTTAAGCATGATTCTCTCCTGTGCACGTTGCATGGTTCTTAGTTTTAGAGCCAATCTCTTGGTTAAGTTCCACGTGGTGACTATCGTGAGCATGCATAGGTTGTAGACCCTTTTTTTAAACTAATGGGATCTTCTCGTTCTTGAAGCTTCTTTTGAGAATTTCATGGAGATTCGTTGTCCCAGGTAGATGTAAATATCTACTTTCTTATTCTTTTCAATTTTGGTCGTTGTGTCCTTATCCTCGACGTTGCACAAGACATTGGTTTTACTGAAGTTCATGGGAAGACAAACTTCTTTGCTTTCTTCATTCAGTTTATCTAGCATTGTTTGGAGATCATTACGGTTTTTAGCTAAAAGGGTGATGTCATCAGAAAATATGATATTCATCATCAATACTGATCCTTTTATTTATTGCATCTAAGTTTTGTAAGACCATTTTGAGGCAAGCTGTAAATAGTTTTTATGGGCTGATATCGCCTTGTCTTACTCTTTTTTCGAGAAGAAAGGAGTTTGAATCTTTATGTAGACTGATAAATGATCTGCTTTGGTGGTTGATGTGTTGCGAAACTCTGACTACAGGGGGTCTACCCCTTGTTGTATGATTGCGTCAATGACTTTGGGAATTTCCACCGAATCGAAGGCCATCTTGAAGTCAACAAATGATATGGCAAGTGGCATTCTGTATTCTGTTGCAAAATGATCAACAGAACTCTCAGTTCAGGAAGACTGCAAATTACTAGTGTGCTTGAATAAAATTGAAACCTGACAACGGATAGGGACCGAATGGTCGATCACGCCCAAGAACCTTTATTCCTCCAAGACCAAGATGTTTGGGACACGAGGCACCAGTTTAAAGATTTCCCATGAGAAGTAGAGCAAGCAATCAGTCAAAAATAGTTAAGGCACCCGGCCAGATAACATCACCATCGACTTACTCAAAGAGGCAGCCGGGAAACTAGCGCAACTTTTCAACGAGTGCCTCAAACATAGTAAAAAGAAGATTTGAACAATGCAATCATCATGCCGTTATATAAAAAGGGGAACTCACAAGATTTTAGCAACTACAAGTCAATAAGTCTATTTAATGCATATATAAACTTTTCACCAAGGTGATCTCCAACCGAATCACTAATATGTTAGAAGAAAAACAACCGCGGGAACTGGCTGTTTTCAAAAAGAGTTACTGGTTTTAGTTTCCATCATTTAAAAAGCATAGAAAAACATGATGTCTGGCATAGATATTTTTTGTTTCTAATCGCAAAAGGTTTCACTGAGTTTTCTTTAAAAAGAAATTTGTATTTACAGTGGCATGTACACACTGGATAGAAAGGAAGGATGACTCGAAAAACTGGTTGTAAAA
>VCCN01006872.1:4963063-4976585 GCA_006491835.1 Architeuthis dux | reverse complement strand
AGGCATTATGCTATATAACATATTTGAATTATATAAATCATGCCGTAGCTTTTCCAGTTACTCAGATGGTGTTAGTTAAAGAGTTCATGTTCTTTTATGAAGGCGTACGTAATTTGTAATTCAATTCTTCCTTTCATCTCTTCATAAAAGCAGTTCCGATTCGTAGCCTGTTCTTATTGAACGCTTTAAAGTTAAATGTTATGACTTTAATCTCTCATTGATGTTTTCAAACCAAATCCTGTGAATATTTATATAAAATGTGGTTTCATGAAAGAAAAGGGAGAAAGACAGAAAGAGTAATACAAAGTTAATGCATCCTGTTAATTATATTGAGAATAACAATATACGACTCTGACAGTAAACTAGACGATAGTTGATATAGTATGAGGATACCCACGTATCCAATATAATGCGTTGTTGTGCCGTGTTGCAATTAGAAAGTTGTCTAGTCTAGCGTGTAGGGCCACGGCAGGACATGACGATAAGATGGTAAATTTGGATTATTATATGAAGCATTGTCGATTTTTATTAATTGTTGTCTCTTATTTCTTTCATCTTAATTCAGTTGCTTTTCATCGCAACAACTCAGATCGTCATTCTATGGTCGTTAGCAAACGGCGCAGATCGGAAATAAAGAATGACCTTTTTGACGGGAAGCTTATATCAAAGTCGCGTAGGACCAAGGCAGGAAATGGCGATAAAACGATCATAAAAAGAACGAAAGAAAGAAAGAAAGAGAGAAAGAAAGAAAGAAAAAAGTAGAAAGACAGAGAGAAAAAAGATTAAGACAGGGTTGATGCATACCTTTAATAATAGCGAGTATAAATATGTACAAATACGATGGTAAATCTCTAATACTATGCAAAGGTCGCTATTTGTGTGTGTGACGCTATATGTACGTATGTATGTTTGCAGTGAGCATCATGGCCAAACTATAAGTCCCATGGGTCTGAGTTTTTGCATGAATATTGACTTAACACCGGGGTAAAACATAGGCTATATATTTGGGGAAATTCCAACACTATCGAGTCTTTGGGGGCGGGGGGTCCGATTAACAATGCAAGTATTATACACACTGAACGTATATTTTATATCCTGAAGGTAAATGACGAGGTATGATGTAAATAAGCGTCTGTAAATATTCCAAAGTATTGGTAGAGAATAGAGAATGTTCTGCGGGAGAGAGAAATAGAATGTTTACACAGTGTAAATGATTTTTTTTTATTACGAAAGCAGAAAACATGTGCTTTTAAATAGAGTGTAGACTTTTTAAATATTACTATTATTTTCGATTAGATACCAAGTTAAATTCCACCTCATTATTTAATTGTAGTGCAAACTACTTTACCTGTATTCTCACTTCGCATTAAAGATTTTTAAAACACAAACAATATAAACTTTTATACGCCGTTGTCTTCTTTCGTAAGTGCTCAGAGATAATGAAAAACAGGTTGTATGAGTGAGTGAGAATGTTTAATTATATATGAGAGAGAGAGAGAGAGAGAGGGTGGGTGGATTTGTTTTCCTTTTAGATGTCAAAATCGGGTTGGCGCTTTGTTTTTCCTTTTTAGTGGTCAAAATCGGGAGGGGGGTTTCCTGGGTGGGGGACATACATTCTTTTCACGTTTTAGAGGTCAAAATAGGGGAACCTTACCCTTGTTATGATATACTATCACGAGATGGTCATTTCCAGGCTAAACACCTGGGCGGAAGTGGAAGTGACCCGGTCATCTTAGCATATGTGTAGGTGTCCAAAAAACAGAATGTGGAAACCGGAAACGACACCAGCATGGGCGTTCGAAACTCCATAAATCCCAGAGTCGAGACGGAAGCACAGAAGAGACAGAAAACTCAGGACCCAAGAGAGGACAGAGACCCAGACAGCCGGGGAGGCAGACCGCCTAGGGCTGGGAAGGTATGACCAAGTGCCCCTGTTGGGAACGGTCTCTCGGCACACCTTATCTCTCTCCCACACATCATTCTCCGGCTGACAAAATGTATCTTACAAACAACTATTGAGTCCTTCCTTTCTATCCAAGTTCAGCATTTCCTCCCGTAAATGAGCAACCAACAACGAGACAACCCATGGCAGCAGAACAGTGTAAAAGGGCTATACAACACCCTTATAAGGACCAAAATCAAGGAGGGAATTCTTTTCGCTTCCTAGGGCTCAAATTCGGCGGGCGAGGTGTTCTCCGAATTCGTGGAAAAGTCTTTTTCCCTATTAGGAGACAAAATCGAGGGGGAATTGTATTGTTCCCTTCTTTTTATGGAATTTCATAAGATATCATTTGTTTTCCTGTGTTTTTATATTTGAAGTTATTTTTCCCCGGGCAACGCCGGGTAACCCTGCTGGTAACAAATAAGGCGGAGTACATAGATTATAGTTGATACATGTATACCTTAGTGTTATACATTAGTGTGGTTAATTCGTTTAAAAAATGTCCGTACTATTCAAAACCGCACTGTTAAAGGTCTTATTATAATTTAATAACTTAACCGTACTACATAAAACCCAGCACCATTCAAGGTATGTCTGTATACAATGATACATATGTACCGAATATAATATGTCTTTGTGTCGTGTTACTGAAATTGAATGTACAGGTTAAAGGTGCTGTTTCTTAATCTAGACATTGCCAGAAACTTTTTGATTGAATTGTATATTACCGAGGGATTCCCAATCTCATAACATGATTATTGCCAAGAAAACCTTTGCCCTTGTGACCCAGGAGAGGTTAAGAAATATTCTGAAAACCGAAGATTGAATTGAAAAATTAGATTTTTCTGAAACCCAGAATTTTTCATGAGAACTTGGTTGCACACTCTAATGGGATTCAAAATGAAAAGTAGAAATTCTCAGAAGAATTGCATTTGTCAAACTCAGTGTCCAAGTCTGAGCAGCAGCAACAAAAACAACAACAACGACATATAATTATATAACAACAACAATTGTATAAAATTAAATAACAACAACAACAATTATATAGCAACAACAATTATATAAAATTATATAACAGCAACAAATTATATATAAACAACAATTATATATAATTATATAACAACAACGACAATTATATAAAATTATATAACTACAACAACAACAACACCAATTATATAAAATTATATAACAACAACAATTATATAAAATTTATAACAACAACAATTATATAGCAACAACAATTATATAAAATTATAAAAAATTATATAGCAACAACAACAATCTTAAACTAATTTAGGGGAGTAAATTATTTGCTGTTTGTCTGTCCAGTCACGTTAAACCAAACCGATGTATAAAATTAACATTTCTCTACCGTGATTTGAAATCACGACCAAATGATCAGTAGGCGGTTCTCTTACCGACAGAGCCAAACTGACAAGTCTAACTTATCTAAAAATGTATGTTACAAATACGCAAGTGTTTAATTCATTCTAATAAATGAATACATTTATACTAAAAGAAAACTTTTTAATATAATGTTGTTATATATTAAATATACAATACAAAAATTGCGTCTTCAATCGGAATAGAAGTAGGAGTGGAGTTTTCTCCTGCAGCAGCCAGGCCTGTTACGTGAGTTTTGCTTGAAATACTATTTTGGAAATTGAAAAGAAATAAGAGAGAGATTTGCAATCAAAATTGAGGTTCCTCACACGATGATTAGATCTCCATGGATCGTTCGAGAAATGGAGACAAAACCATTGCCTCGTGTGGCACGATAAGCATCTTTGATGATGTTCTTATATAAGTATAGTCTGCGTATCTCAGCTGCTTAATTCTCCGGCCTTTTTCAGTTTTATTTCCTTTTTGATGGTTTTACATTTAAAATGGTTTTCCGTCTTCAAAGATGCTCACATAAGGCAATGATTTTGTCTCCATTTCTTGAACAAGCCATAGAGACCCAATCATTGATTGTAGCGTTAGCCCAAGGCCCAAGCCGGACGGTTTTATTGGGCTAAAGGACTCTAACTGCTCTGCTATATACCCATAGCTGGGGGAGACGTGGGTTCATGCCTTTTCAAAGAGCGAAGTAAATGCCAACTATGCTGGAGTTTGGTAAGTTTTTAAAGTTTCAGTAAGTTTTCACCAAGTGAAACGTAGTATTACAAACTATTGAGACAAGCCTGGCTGCTGCAGGGTCAAACTCTAGTCCTACTTCTATTCCAACTGAAGGTGATTACTGCAACGTTTGTTGTTTGATTGATTGATTGATTGTTTTTTAACGGCACATCGACCCTTGATGGGTCATCTAGTGCCGAATTCGGTTTCTTTATGAATACACAATCTTTTTGAATAAACGATTCATGTAGACGAATTATTGTGAACAGATTATTGTAGACAGATGAAAGGTTATTTTTATTTAATACAATCATGCGACTTTGGTGAAAGGTTAGTTTTATTTTTTTAACTAAAGTCTTGCGATTTTGGTGAAAGAACAGGTGGCCCCTGTTTGGGTGTGTGTGTCTTACCTCTCTGCAGGGGATGCAGTCGGCGTATTCTAGGCCCCAGCCAACAGGACCGGAACGTTTGTATTGTATATATAATCAATAAATTCGTATACTTGTCAATTTAGCTTAGTTGGTAAGAGAGTCGCGTGCCAATCACTTGGTCGTGATTTCAAATCACGGTTATTCTTTATTTCCGATCTGCGCCGTTTGCTAACGACCGTAGAATAACAACTGAAATTAAGATGAAATAAATAAGAGACAACAATTAATAAACATTGATTATGCTTCATATAATAATCCAAATTCAAGATGATGTTACCGTCTTATCGTCATTTCCTGCCTTGGTCCTACACGCTAGATTAGACGACTTTCTAATTGCAGCACGACACAACAACGCATTATATTGAGTACGTAGTTATCATCGTACTATATCAATTATCCTCGATGTATTATGCTATATTAGCTATATTAGTTATTTATCACCAAGTTGTACATTGTTATTCTCGTTGTAATTAACAGGATACATTCACTTTTTATTACTCTTCCTCCTTCCCTTCGTCCCACCCCCTCTCTCTCTCTCTACCCTCTTTCTTTCTTTCCTTCTTTCTCTCTTTCTGTATTTTGTCAAACTCCAGGACAAAGTCAAAATTGATGTTACTGTCCGATGTAACAACAACAAGAACATGGACAATTCTCACCAAAAATATTGGAGGGGAGTAAACCAATATGTAAAATCCCCATTCCCCTACCGTGATTTGAACTCATAACCCAGTGATCGCTAGCCTGGTGTGTTACCACCTGTGCTAAACAGACAAACCTTGCATACCGCCAAAGTGTATAGTAAAATTACGCCAGGAAGTAGAATTAAGAGCAGAGTTTGACTCTGGGGCAGCGAGGCTTGCCTTCTTTCTTTCATAACATCAATATATATAAATATTCACAGGAATTGGTTTGAAAACATCAATGAGAGATTAAAGTCTGAACATTTAACTTTAAAGCGTTCAATAATAACAGGCTACGAATCGGAACTGCTTTTATGAAGAGATGAAAGGAAGAATTGAATTATAAACTACGTACGTCATCATCAAAGATCTTGAAATCTTTAACTAACGCCATCTTGGTAACTGGAAAAGCGAGGACATGACTTATATAATTCACACATGTTATATAGTATAATGCCTGTGTTTTATACTCTCTCTCTCTCTCACACACACACGCACACGCACATATATGTGTGTATTTTGTGTTTAAAAAAACACACAATATGTTGAAAGTACATAGTGCTCAATCATTTAGTCAATAAATCAATAAAACAGAGCATATACAATTTATATTTACAGATTGACAGTCTGTTTGGTTGCCGCTTGCAATTTATCAAGCGAAAGAAGAAGAAACATAACTATTATTAGGTCACTAGTTTACCCTTGCTGTCAAAGAATGATTGATTGATTGATTGATTTGTTTAGCGGCATATCAACCCTTGATAGGTCATTTAATGCCGAAATCAGTTTATAATTCCCAAAATAGTGTCTTGCGACTTTGGTAAACGGTTATTTCTTTTTAATTAGAGCCTTGCGACTTTGGTAAACGGTTATTTTTTTGAAATTAGGGTCTTGCGACTTTGGTGGCGCCTGTTCGGGGGGGGGGGGGTCTGACCCCTCTGCAGGGCATGCAGTCAGCGTATTCTATGCCCCAGCCGACAGGGCCGGCCTCATTTGGGGGGTCCTACCCCTCTGCAGAGGATACAGTCGGCGTATTCTGTGCCCAAGCCGATAGGGCCGTCAAAGAATGGCGACAGTAATTAAGTAATTTTGCAATTGCATTGTACTTATAAAAGATTATCAAGTTTAACGTAACATAAAATTCTATTTTTACTAAGTTACGTCACTGATGACGTAAGCGTGACACGGCAAATGCACATTGCTAATTATTATATGTGTGGATTAGTCTTGTTTAGTCGACAAACTAAACGTCTTCCTGGTAATTATGTTGTTCCCACACATATACGTATAATGTATGACAATGCAAGGATAAAGAAACACACGAATCCTACGTTATAAGGGTTACCCCCTTTGAGATTAAAAACTTATGTTTACCCGTCGGTGAGAGATCCGTCTACTGATCACTTGGTCGTGATTCCAAATCACGGTAGGGAAATTTTAATTTTACATATCGGTTTGGTTTAACGTGACGGGACAGACAAACAGTGAAGAGTTTACTCCCCTGAATAAGGCGAGGATTATTCTTGTTGTTGTTGGACTGGAGTTTGAAAAAAAGAAAGTAAAATTGTTGACCGACGACCACAACACTAACTTCGATTCTTCCCTGCATAATATAGGTATACCTTGATTAGTGCGGTTTATTCGTTCCCAAATTTCCCGTACTGTTTAAAACCGCACTGTTCAAGGTGTTATTATGATATAATATGTTTTTCCAGCTAATACTCAGTTACATTAATTTGTACAGCAATACCTTAACCGTACTACATCAAAATCCACACTAATCAAAACCGCACTGTTCAAGATCTTATTATAATATAATATGTTTTTCCAGCTAATAATCAGTTACATTAATTTGTACAGAAATACCATAACTGTAATACATCAAAATCCACACTAATTAAAACCGCACTGTCCAAGGGCTTATAATATAATATGTTTTTCCAGCTAATACTCAGTTACATTAATTTGTACAATAATACCGTAACCGTACTACATCAAAATCCACACTAATCAAAACCGCACTGTCCAAGGTCTTATAATATAATATGTTTTTCCAACTAATACTCAGTTACATTAAATTGTACAGTAATACCTTAACCGTACTACATTAAAATCCACACTAATCAAAACCACACTGTCCAAGGTCTTATAATATAATATGTTTCTTCCAGCTTATACTTAGTTACATTAATTTGTACAGCAATACCTTATCAAAATCCACACTAATCAAAATCGCACTGTTCAAGATCTTATTATAATATAATGTTTTTTTTCAGCTAATACTCAGTTACATTAATTTGTACAGCAATACCTTAACCGTAATACATCAAAATCCGCACTAATCAAAATCGCGCTATTCAATGTACTCCTATATGTTATTCCTTGGAGAAAAATAGAAAATAGTAATGATTGGTTGAACAGCAAATGATCTTTGTAAAAGTTTGTAAAACTGATATCGATTTCCACTTATTATGTCCGATCACGTCCTTTTCCCTTTAGTGTGTTTGTATCAGCAACCTATGTAACATTATTAACTCCTGCTCTTGAAAGTAGCTGGACGACCAGCTAGAAGCACTTTAGCCTATCAATTCCCGTGTTCTATATCATGTTGGCTGTTCTAAAAGAAACCCATAACCCTTGAAGCCCTCATAATTAAAGTTTTATGTAATTGAAGTAAAAACAACCGAACAGGATTTCGTTCAGTCATGGCACTTGAATATTGGATGTATTTAATAACTAGCATCCCAAGGGAAATTATGAATCGCCGCTACCCATATAGGCTTCCTTTTACCTCGTAAATTAAGCAGTGGTGGTGGTAGAGTTAAGTTACCTTCATAGTTTGAAACATGCATTTATGATAAATGGTTAGTCACTGAATAGAAACCGTAACGTGACAAAAGTTTTTAAAAACCAGCACTAATCGGAATCGCGATATTCTATGTATTCCTAAATGTTATTCCTCAGAAAAAAAATAGAAAATAGTAATGATTGGTTGAACAGCAAATGATCTTTGCAAAAGTTTGTAAAACTGATATCGATTTCCACTTATTATGTCCGATCACGTCCTTTTCCCTTTTTCAGTAACCTATGTAATATCATTAACTCCTGCTCTTGAAAATAGCTGAACGTGAATAGCCCTAATGTCTACGCAATGGAGTTTTAAGGTGAAGTAGGAACAGGTATTATCCAAACATTCGGGAATTCGAACAGCCTGCACGAACTGGATATCGCAGGGTCATCTTTTGATACCCTTTGTGAGCATTACACTATATGGGCCAGGTTGTGCATAGCAGGTTGAAAACCTCATCGAAGTAGACAGTAGGCAACTTGGTGTAAGGATAAGTAATTATTTCCTGGTCAAATTTACCTGAATTTTGGGTTGCATCTTGTATATAAAATCCACCCTTTCTCTATACTATTAATCAAGAAAGGAAAACCTGATTTCAAATTAGGACATTATATGAGTCAGGTTCTTGTAAAATCAAGATATTCACAAAGAGAATTAAGCAGGAATATTATACTCATGATTTTTTTAAAGTACTGAGACTAACCATAAGAACGAAAAACCCCATTTCTTCTTTTAACATTTAGATTCATATAAACAATTTGAATGACAATACAAAGGAAATACCTACCAATTAAAATTATCCCCATTTAACCATCTGGTGATTTAAAAAACCTTTTTTTAATTCAATTCACAGAAGAGTTCTACTATTTTTATGCTATTCATTGAAGAGTTCCACTGTCAATTACAAGCTAAAAGTGTATAGTCCTGACACAACTGCATTTAACTCTTAAATTCATAAAATGTAAGAGTTAAGTGCAGTTGTGTCAGGACTATACACTTTTAGCTATAAAACATCCATTTCTTCATACTTAAAAAACAAAAAACAAGCTAAAGCTAAATAACTCTCCATTTAAAAATAAATGTTTTTTTTATGATATAGGTGGTGATTGTGAGTGCAATTTTTCGAAGAAGAACACCCACTTTCGGATTCTTGATTTATTATCGACCCATTCTTGGCCTCGACGACCACCTCAGGCCTTGCCAAATCTTTGATGAATGGTTTTGCGCAGAGGGACGGGAATTTCGTGGAATATAAGTCAGAAATCAGAATTGATTTGACTGAAACGTTGAAAGGGGATAATGGCAGCTCTGCGATAGAACATCCCCGCACGATCGAATTAGAAATGAGACAAGCGGTCAGTCGTGCATAGCATTTGCCGCCACTTTGTGTTTATATTGTTAAAAGACGTTACACGGTTGGACGATGATAGAATTGATACCTTGATTGCTCTGACGCCTGAGCCAAAACTTGCCTAATGAAGACTCTACCTGGTCTGACAGTGACAGATCATTTGGGGGAATGCTTACAATTCTTTATTTTTTTTCAAGGTATCAAAAGGTCGTTCAAAGAGGTGTGGACTAATGATAGCACAAAGTTGCCAAAAGATCTGATATCAAGATTGGCTTTTAGACGACTGTGGAAACTAGGGTTGATCGAACCTGGTTTGCTTTTATGAGAGAAACATTTGAAAGCCGGAAGATTCCCTAAATAGATGAATCACTAAGACGAAGAGTTCAAAGAAATATCCCACAAACTATTTGTTAATCCTATTCATGTGTGAGCGAATAACGAACGGAGAACTAATATCTCTTTGCGTGAGTCAAACTGGTATATCACCCATGATTCGGCTCTATAAAAAGGGTAGACTGCACCGTAGCTTGATAGAATCTTGTTGTGCCTCCACACACATAACACATAAAAACACAGATACATTGCATGCACAAACACACACACACATACACTCACACATACACACACACACACACATACACACATATATACACACACACATACACACACACATTATCTCTCTCTATATATTGAAAGAGATAAACGACTACACACAACCCATCCACATGCACATAGGATGTCTTTTCCCAGAGACAGACTCAATCATTATGGGTTGCAATAATAACGAATAAAATGGATATTCCATTACCGTGATAAAAAATGTAGTAGACATCAAAGCACCGTACATTACCGATCTACATAATACTTATGCCTTACCTATACACATGTACTTCGTTATATGTAGTTGGTTCTTATATAATTCTGCTGTAATTTGTTTATACGGTTTGTATAATTCTGTGGTGATTCCTTTATATTTGTTTGTATTTTTGTTTTTGCTTTTATTTTTGTTTTTATTTGTATATGTATATTCTACCATTTACGGGTATATATTTGTTCCACTGTTTTGGATGGTTGTATACACACCGTAGTTCACCTGTGCTACTACATGACGTACAAATTCAACATATATTGTGAACTACTCCAGATATGATTAACATATCATCATTCGCACACAACCATAATTATATACACATATACTTACACTTTCACACATCTATTCGCACTCAAACACATACACACACTCAACCCGCCCACTCTCTCTATTCACATACATACACACCACACACACTTACACATTCATACACAGTACATACTCACACACACGGTCACAGAAGACACAGACCGCCAGCTCAGACGGAGAAAACTCAGGACTCAGAACAGAGAGCTGAGAGAGAGCCAGAGAGGCAGACCGCCTAGGCTGGTCCCGGAAGGCACGCGGCCGAGTTCCCTGTTGGGAATACTCTCATTATCTCTCGCCCACTCTTCAATCTCCGGCCGACAAAGTGTATCTTATGAAATAAAAATATGTCCTCATATGTTTACAAACAACTTTCGAGTCTTCCTTCTCTCCAAGTTCACGATTTTCCTCCTGCGGACGAAGGCACTATACAACAATTGGTCACGTGGCGGCTTCTATAGAGTGATTAACCAGTACTATTTCTTGAAATTAAATAACATGAACGCATAAATACATAAAGGAATGAATGCAAGAACAAACATTAATATCTCGTAGACGAATCAGAATTGTTTAGTATAGCATAACATCTAGGTGACATCAATGCAATTAGATTATTTACTGCACCCAAAAGGATTTTCCAAACATATTTCCCTATTATTGTAATCATTCGCAAACTTGAGTTTATTCTGTTGGTTATTAGTTTCGACTCTTTGCCATCATTATAAATTAGTGCTGTGCAACACCTCAATATTATTGTCTTCAATATGGGCTCTGACTAGTAAGTTTTTGTTCGTTTTTATTGCAAAAAGCCCACAACCGACCCATGTGTTGTGGGTGTATAGATAGCATAACCATAACCAATATTTCTAGATTCGACTTATCAATGATTCCTTTAATTCGAAGTGACACCATTTCTAGACACACAACTCCACATCATGACACTCACACTTTCCTGTGTAACTGTTGTTCTAATGCAGTGTACATGGGACTCTTCAACTTACTCTTCTTCTCTATCAGACCTAAAGATGTCAAGCTACTTTCCGAGAATATTGTCTGTAAAAATTCACGAAAAAATTATCTCCCTTGGAAAAGTCGGTAAAGATCTATATCCGTTAACAAAGTCGAAACAAAAAATATCGTTTATTTTCGTCAGTAGTTTTTTGTGCTTTTAATTCTTTAGACCCTAACAACCTTCCTGGAATTGTTAGTGTTTAGAAGAAAAAACTTTCTAGTTTTACGAGGGGGGTTCTATTTTCAATGCAAATGTTATGGTAAACTCGACCGTTACCTCCCGTCATTCATGCAGAAATGGCGCTTCGAAGCATGCAGTTACCTCCCTTATTTTCTTCGTAAACCTCCGTAACCATTGTCGATATCGTTCGTAAATTTTCGTAACCAATGTCGGACAATCTTTGCGATGAAGCACTGTGGGAACGGCCATTTTGAATGTCTAAAATTGTCATTTAAATATTAAATAAGCCTAAACAAAGGAAGTAACCGAATACTTCGAAGCCTCACTATAATTTTGGAGCGTTTGTGTGAGTTTTTGGAGCGTATACAATTACCTAGAAATCAAATCTACCCAATTTCAGCAATTTCTTGACAATTCTAGCCGCTTTTAGCCATTCAAAACCATTCAAAACGGTCGAGTTTACCATAACATTTAAATTGTAAATAGAAACCTCCTCGTAAAACTTGAAAACAATTTTCTTTCTAAAAACAAACAATTCCAGGAAGGTTGTTAGGGTCTAAAGAATTAAAAGCACAACAGATTCTATGTTTTTTCGATTTAGTTAACGGATGTAGATCTTTACCGACTTTTATATACAACCCGTCTCAAGTTTTGTTAAGATCCACACCATTGTTCTTTCAAATTACATTTGCAAGGGAGATAACTTTTTTCGTGAATATTTACAGTCCGATTTTCTAGGAAAGTACCGATGTAAAGAATGGGGATATTTACGGGCCACACGTATCATGAGTCAACATTTCTTAGGCGATGTTTTAAATCATTTTCTTATTGCACAACGAAGATCGGTGAATGTACCTACCCATTCGTATGGTGGTTTTCCTGGTTTCCCTATCTGGGTCTGTTCAAATATCCATTACTAGATTTGTAACAATAAACTATGAAAATGGAAATAGTTTCCTTCAGTTTCAATGTTCGAGACGTTTTTATTATTTTTTAAAATCTTAAAATTCATAAACTTCAAAATTTCCAAAACCTTAAAAGCTTCAAATTCTTATAAAAGTTGTGTATTGGATTGGTGTATACCTTTTGATCGATGTATATGTTACGGTTGTTTAGGCCATTCTTCAACATCCCGATTGCTAAACCGTCAACATCCAGCCTTTATGGCATTGTAAACAACACTTTTCGAACATCCAACTTCAGAAGCTATTGCCTTGTACGAACATTTAAGCCAATGTACTTGCACGATAATAGTCCAAGATCCTAGAGACAAATTACGTTTTCTTGCCCATTGCAACTACATGAATTCTTATAGAAAAATACAGGTAACTTATTTCCCCTTGTTATTAGCACAAGATTTGTAACAAGCCTGGACAATCCCCACTCATACTTCTATTCCAACTGAAGATGACTACTGCAACTTTTGTACGACGACGACGACGACGACGACGACGACGACGACGATGACGATGATGATGATGATGATGATGATGATGATGATGATGATGATGATGATGTGCTAACCTCTGCCAAGTTTTACCGGCAGATTTTTCCATCTCGTCCCTCCATCTTGTGTCTGGTCTGTTTCTACTTCGTTTACTGCCCCATGGGCACCAATCGGTTAGTCTTTCCCCCCCCCCATCTATTGTCATCTCTCCCTGCTAGGTGGCCAGCCCATCTCCATTTGTGCTGCTTAATTAGTTGTACAATGTCCTTCACTCTAGTCCTGTCTCTGATCCAAGTTGTTCTTTTTCTTAGAGTTATCCCTAGCATTGCTCTTTCC
>VCCN01006872.1:4745525-4756786 GCA_006491835.1 Architeuthis dux | reverse complement strand
AAATAAGAATCGTTATGGGAGAAATACTGTATATCCGAAATTCTCCAATACATGTCCATCGATAATATTGATTCAATACCAACATTATTAATGTGGCCAATCCAATATAGTGATGGATTATTAGAAACCGTCAACTCAAATCTGTCACCAAAATAGGTTTCTTCAGTTTTCAAGTTGGTCTAGCTGGCTGGCTATGTATGTATCACGCTTACATGCCACACCAATTGAGCAATATGGCTGAAAATTCAAGCATTTACTCCTTATTATGTCTTGAAAAAGAAACGTTTTTTTAAACCTTAATAAGTTTTAGTGTGGGGGGGGGGTGCAATGTACGTTTATGCTAAATTTGTCACTTAGTTTCACGCTTGTGTTTTTTAAATTCAAATTCTTTTAGTGATCACCACCCAACCAAAGGCGAGAGAAGTATTCATTGATCATCCTTTGTCACAATCTTTTAATTGATCACCCTCAACACGGCATGCTGCCAAAAGACGTTGGTTACGTGGCGGTTTCTATTGAGTGACTAACCAGACCTGTATTTGAATTTCAGTTGCTTGTCATTGCAACCACTCAGGCCGCCAGTCTACGGTCATTAGTAAAGAGTATGGATAGGATATAAACATTAAGCTCTCGGCAAGACTCGAACTCGCATCCCTTTTGCCTCTGGAACCCTGCTTTTTCCGTAACAGCTACTCTACTCCTGGAGCTACACGAACTTTACGGTTGGCAGAAGATCAAATATAATCGAAAAGAAATGATTCACTGGAAAACTGCAAGAGGCACCTAGAGCAGTTGCTTGCTGAGAAAGATGAACATTTCTAGGAGGATGGAATTATGAAGTTGCATGAAAGATGGTTGAAGATAGTGGAACAAGACGGTATTGCTGTTCAATATAGTCAATGTCGAAAACGAAAAAGATTGTCTCGTAATTTTACTGGATAAAACGAAGGACCGTGTTGACCAAGCCGTAGCATATTAGAAACTGTCAACCATAACTGACAACATAGGTTTCTTCAGTTTTCAAATTGGTCTGGCTGGCTATGTATATATATATCGATATCTATAAACCACTAAAATTATTATTATTAGAAAACCTCATCCAAAACTGTCACCAAAACTGTCAACTGTACCATTCAGTTTTCAAGTTGGTATGTCTGGCTGGCTATGTATGTATCACGCGTACAGGCGGCATCAATAAAGCTAGAGGATTTAAAATCTCAACATTTACTCCTTATTATATCTAGAAAAAACGTTTCGTTGACGACTTCTAATAATAAACCTAACAACCGAGACTGATGTGGTATGGTAAATGTGAAAACATGAATACAACTCAGATACGGTGCCAAAAGCTATATAATTTACCGTTGATGATCTTCATATATAGAGAGAATTCATATTGCTATAATCTTCAAATCGCTAAATGAAGGCTTTAAATAGCCTTCAACAAATATTGTCTAGAGGTCGTCTGTAAATATGTTAACTTGGGATTCCAAATATGCAAAATCTATTAAACTCTCTTCACAGTCTGTTAAATAAGTGAATTCATTTTTGGCTTGTATATTTAACGTGCAAACAAAATTGGCTGCAAAACTGTATTTCCTCTCTTGATTTATGTTAAAAGTTTTCTTTCTCTATTTATGCTTCAGTCGATGTTTATGGGGACGTGGTCGTAAATTCTTCGATGTGTTATGGGAAAAATTATTTATTGATTGCAATGACAGCTGCGAAAAAATGTGGGTGCGGTGGAATGAGGAAGAGAGATTAAGAAAAATAATTGAAATAGAGAAGAAAAAGAAGAAGAAGAAGAAGAAGAAGAAGAAGAAGAAGAAGAAGAAGAAAATGGTGGCAGAGAGGGAGAGGAAAAACAGATTAAAGAATTAGCCAGAAGACGAAAAATGGCGACGAAAAATGGCTACGAAAAATAGGCCGTTTGGAAAGGAGAACGAAAAGAGGACAGGAAAAACAATAATTGAAGAAAGGAAAGAAAGAATAATTAAGAAAAAAGAATGGCCAAAGAAAAGATAGAGGAGAGAAAGAAAGAAAGAAAGAAAGAAAGAAAGAAAGAAAGAAAGAAAGAAAGAAAAAAAGAATATTCAAGAAAAGAACATCCAAGAAAAGTAGAGAAAAAGAAACGCCCCGAGGAAAAATAGAGGAAGGAAGGAAAGAAAGAAAGAATGAAAGAAAAAGGAGAAGAAAGAAAGAAGAGAAAATAAAAAACAAAAAGGAACGCCCTGAGGAAAAATAGAGGAGATAAAGAAAGAAAGATAAAAAGGAAGAAGAAACTGTACATAGATACATATAAATATTAGAACAACCTAAATGAATAACCTAAACCCTGTAATAAACCAGTGTTGTGGGTAGCGGTGATTAACAAAAGATTATATGTTAAATAACACTTTTCTTTTTTACTACGTGTTTGTTCCTGGGTAATGAGTGCTATTGTCTGATTGATTATGTCTAGAAAGTATAGGGAATGTCAATTATTCACTTTAAACTTTGCTTTTACGACCATGACAGTGATAATTTGAAATCTACTTATTTTCAATTGGACAACGGGCAAATTTGCACATTTTTAATCACATAAAGTAAGAAAAACAATTACAAATGAATATCATTATCCTGGCCACAAAAGAAAGGTTAGGAGCGGATAATTGTCATTTCATTTACTTTTTACAGTTAAGCAATCAGAAAATTAAACTTATTACCCAGGAACAAAAATCACGTTGCACCGTGTAATAGAAGTAAATTAGAACGAACTGAGTAGATAGAATTAACTGATACGGGATTATACCCTAGCATGGTCAAAGGAATGAGAACAAGATATCCTCGTGGATAAAACAAAGGGTTCGGTTAGAATCGAACGGATTCCTGAATACGACAGGCAGATGAATGCTGGGGGGTACAACGGCCGAAACGTTTTAAACTATAACAACCAAGATGAGAATATTAATCTGAATAGATTTACGTAGAATAATGGTAATCGGAAAACACTCAGAGGAATGCTGTCTTTCTTTATGGGGATGTGTACCTCGATACTCCTTTGGCCATACAACACACTTGGATTAAATGTGTTTCTACATGAGCAGTTCTACATGAGCAGTTCTACATGAGAAATTCATCAATACATTCATTTTCGTACATCGACTTACACATTACAGGTATACCTTGATTAGTGCGGTTAATCTGTTCCAAAATGTTCCATACTGTTCAAAACCGCACTGTTCAATGTCTTATTATAATGTTATGTGTTTGTTTTATTCAGCTTATAATTAGTTATATTAAATTGTACAGTAACACCATAACCGTACTACATCAAAATCCGCACTAATCGAAAACGTACTAATCAAGGTATGCCTAAGCGCAGTGCTATACAAACAGAAGTCCTTCTTTTGGGTGATATAATGACTTTTAATTAACCTATATCTGACAGGTAAATACTTCCTTTTGATTGAGGAGAAATAAAATAGCATCCACCAGAAACCGATCAGAGTAACTACAGTAAACTTCCGTTATTACGTCATCCTCGGGGAGTGCCGTTACAACGGGTGAATGTAAAAATACGGCATGCAAATTACAAAATACGACAAGCAAATTACAAAATATGACATGCAAATTAAAATATACGGCATGCAAATTACAAAATACGGCATACAAATTAGTATATACGACATGCAAATTACAAAATACAGCATGCAAATTACAAAATACGACATGCAAATTAAAATATACGACATGCAAATTACAAAATACAGCATGCAAATTACAAAATACGACATGCAAATTAAAATATACGGCATGCAAATTACAAAATACGGCATACAAATTAGTATGTACGACATGCAAATTACAAAATACAGCATGCAAATTACAAAATACGACATGCAAATTAAAATATACGGCATGCAAAAATACCATAACCAAATTATTTGGAAAATAGTCCGTTAGTACCGTTAGAACGCATATGTCATTAAATAGTGCCGTTAGAACGGGTGTGTCATTAAATAGTGCCGGTAGAACGAGTGCCGTTAGAACGGGTGTTTACTATATTTTGACTTCCTATTATTTGTTTCCTGTATCTCCAGGGGTTTTTTTTCTAAGCATAAGAATAAATGCATGTTCAGTTAGCAAGTGTCTCAATGTGTAATTTACCTGGGCGTTGAGTAAGCGCCCCACAGACAGTGTAATAATATCGTGTAGCATTGTGCATATGCATTTAGAAGTGTTGTGCCAGGAGCTTTCCATGCGTCAACCATGTTGATTATGTGAACAACACATTATATTCGGACGGTCGGACGAAGGTGATGAAATCTCGGCTCGGAGATACCTGAAAGTGACAATTTCCTTGGTGTACCAACCTGCATTTCTACGCTCCCTGCAACTGTGATCTGTAAGAGAAGTACACCCATACAACACGCCGGAAGCAAACACAGAAATCCTCGTGTACCATTTATATACGTTTATTTCTTCCTTCATAAGAATCTTAATAATAGGACAGCAGTTTCATAAACGATATTGGCGTTGGAGGCGTGCAATTGCAAAACAGAAAGATATTTAGAATCTTTAAAACAGGCATTTTCCCACTATGTTTTACTAATAAAGCTTACACCCTCTCTCTTTCCTCGCTTAGGTGCCGTCATATCTTAACTCCATCTTCCCCTACCACAGCCCGAGGCGGTGCTAGTGTTGATTTAACTCTTCCGATCTGGTCCAAGTTTCGAGCAAGATTGGCTAAAAATCTTTCCTTGCAACTACAAAAATCATAGCCAATCAAAAGAGAGAATGGGATACGTTTAAGAATTAGCCGTTATTTTTGTTGACCGAGGTTAAGTCTTCTTTTCCCGACCTCATTTCTATGGCCGGCCAACTACGGCCAGTTACCAATATCGATATCCTAAGGGAACCATTTCGATACTATACCACCCCTCGGCATCACATGATACCCTCTTTCTGTCACTTAGTTGATCGGCTTTCCTCTCTTTTCCCTTTATTGTACTCTTACTTACGCACCCACCATTATATAATCGGTTGTACAACGGACAGAGATTATCTGTTGTGGTTGTAGTAGTAGAAATACACAACACAACTCGCTTTATCAATGACTGATAGCCCCCGCTTTATTCAGGATGTTGGATGTTGAATGAATAGAGAAAGAGAGATCGAACAAGGGACAAGGTTTCAAGTCTGAAATAAGTTTGAAATAAAAGTAAAAAGAACGTGCTGATCGCGAATGCTGTGACGAAAGCTTACTGGTCGCTTTATATATGCGTTTTCTAGACAAATCCACCTCAGCACATGGCAACGTGTTCTCAGTCACGTGAAACCAAGACAAGTACTTAGTCACGTGATTCCACAAGGTGTACTTGATCACCTGTATTCTTTTAATCAAATCATGTTACCAAAAAAAATGGTAAAATCCATATTAATTAAACAACCATTATTTAGGTTTGATATCCGGTAAGAGTCCGCAATTCCCTCACTGTATAGTTAATCATCCTTACTCACAACACTGGTTTATTGCTGGGTTTGGGTTATTCATGTGTTCTGACATTTATATGTATCTATGTATGTATCCGGCCCTAACCGTTCATAGTAGAAACTTGAGGTTTTGCGCGCACACACACTCCCCTCAATGAGTAGGGAAAATGGTCTTTCTGTTTTTTGAAATTTTTAAGTCATAATTTCGCCTACTTTATCAAAGAGGATGGGATTATGGTAGATTATGATATGACTTTGCTATGTGTTATGAGAGCACATCGGCGTATATCTCCTGAAATATGGAGATATTGTGTCGGTCTCTTCTGACAGAGATAGAGAAGTCTTCAACTCTATTCCGAACTGTTTGGACGTAGATAGCCAGAAAACAATACCATTGTCAGTTGCAGAAGGCCAGTGTGCTGCTTTTGCGGCGAAAGTGGTAACCTCGAGGTAGTCTGCAAGTGGAAGGCCTTCCCTTCCACCTAATGTGTCCGTCGAAAATGGATCTACAGCAGATCCGCCTACTACCTGGACCCGGGGTAATTTAAATTGTACATAAATCATTTGTAACCCCATTCCCCACATTGAATTGTAAATATTGGGTTAGCAAGGATTTTCGTAGTGAAGCTGTGTGGTGATTGTAGAATAAAAGGATTTTCAGAATAAATATGTTTTGGTGACAGAAACAATAAAGGATGATTGGGTCAGCAGATAAGTTAAGGTCAGGATAGAGATGACCCTTTGACTGTCACCTTTTCTTTTGTATTATGTTTTTACTCAAGAAATAAATACGCCTACGTCTTATTTCAAGTCGAATAAAGCCATTATTTGTGGTAAAGATTTCGATCTTATTCACGACATGTCAAAACAACGATTTCGGATGTCGTCGATACGTGAATTCGGCTCCCAATTTCGAAGTAAGCTTTGCTGATTGCAATCAAATGACTCGGGGTTGTGGGGTTAATGCAGATAAACTGGTCTGCAATTTCTGGTCAATTACAGGCCGACTTCAAAGATCTGACACAATTCATTCAGATTCACCTCCTTTGTCGTCCCCTTTTTAGCCTTGTTCGATGTATCCGATTTGTGGCGTTAGAACCTGTTATAAAGGCAATAGTTTCTCCTTCGAGTGTTTTCCGTTTTCAGTGTATACATTCAGCTGAAACGAGGTTCACTTCGAAATCATACAGCGGACACGTTCTCAACTGTTTGGAAGAAATTGATTGTTATGACATGCTTTGATGCGAATGAATGATTGTGAAAACCCAAGAATACTCTATATAGGCCCGGAATTGGAGACGATCTGGAATTTCGAGAGATTTCTCCAATTATTAACAACATAATACTTCCATCTCCTCAAAATGTATCTGAGCAATTACAACATAAAATTCAAAAGTTACGAACATTTTACCTTCAAAAATAGGAGACACAGTATTACCTTAATGTTTAGTATAAAAAATCATAAAGCACCTCTGTATTTATGTAACCGCATTAGAGTTCATGATGAAATTCGTGATCAATTCACTAAAAACTGACTTAATATTAATCCTCCATTCGTTAGAACTCAGTTAAGTAATATGTCGTATTTTATTTTATTTTATAAGCAAAAAATGTAATGAAATTTCTAAAATCATTGATATAAATAATATTTCAGTGCACACCTTTAAACGAAAGCATAAAAATTATTTATTATTTTAACAGTAGATCAAATGTTTCTTCTCTTCTCTTGGAGTGTTAATATAACCTAAATCTTCATGATGTGTTTTTTTTTTCTGGTCTAGTGGGTTATTCATTAAGCTATTCGTAAATTAATGCTTTTATTGGGAGACTTTATACAACATACTGAAGCTAATTGCCTTTTGCTTAAATTTAATAATTACAGATTAGTTGTGTTTTCTTTTCTAAAAGAACAAGTAAATGAGTTTGTTACTACTTGTAATATTTTTGGGGAGTCGGGCGGAAGAATACCTTTTACGGTAGGACCACGCTCCCTTACAGTTTTTAATGTACATTATTTTCTTAAGTGTGTTTCTTATATAAAAGCATTTTCTTTTTCTTCTAACGTCTATTTCTTTATTGGTAATACTTTTAAAGGGATTTTGTAATAGACTCATATATATCAACTGGTTAACTAAAACATTGAACTTACCAAAAAAAACATATTTAACGAATAAAGAACCACTACACATATTGTTCCATCTTTCATATTCATCATTTAAATATTCAGCAACGTGAAAACACATGCGCACAACGTGATCCGATTGTGCCTACTTTGCGCACGTCTTCATTGTTTGAGATGTTTTGCAAACAGCGATTGTGTTTCAAAAAAGTTTGCAATGCATAGAAAAAAAAGTTTAAATAACATAAAATGAATTTTGAAAAATGAGAGACATTCTCTAAATTTTGGATCTGTTTGCTTTTAGAGAATTAAAAGGAGAGAAAAAAAGAGGAAAATCACGAAGAAAAAACAAACGATTTTCCTTTTGAAATCTTTACAAAAGAAAACAAGAAAAATATCATGCATGGTTATCACTCAATAGAAACCGCCATGCGACCAATGTCTTTTGGCAGGTTACCGTGTTGGGGGTGATCAATTAAAAGAAATGGAAAAAAGGGGTGATCAATGAATAAGTTACTTCTCTCGCCTTTTGTTGGGCAGAAACCGTCACGTGATCGACGTCTTTCGGCAGCATACCGTGTTGGGGGTGATCAATTAAAAGAAATGGAAAAAAGGGGTGGTCAATGAATGAGTCACTTCTCTCGACTTTTGTTGGGCAGAAACCGTCACGTGATCAACGTCTTTTGGCAGCATACTGTGTTGGGGGTGATCAATTAAAAGAAATGGAAAAAGGAACGATTAATGAAGAAGTTACTCATCCCGCCTTTTGTTGGGCAGCAATCAGTAAAAAAAGGTCTGAATCTTCAAATAACAAGCATGAATGCTGTAAGACACAACCCAAGGGACCAATTTAGCATAAACTAACATTACAAATTGGTTCGCCCCAATAAATTTTAAAAAATCTATTTAGGGGGTGAATTTTCAAAAAACAAAAACGTTTTTTCTAGACATAATAAGGAGTAAATGTCTAAATGTTCAGCCCGCTATCTCCATTGGTGCATCTTGTGCGCGTGATACATACATAACCAGTCAGTCACCCAGAATAACCTAAAAACTGAAGAAACCTATGTTGACAGTTTTGGTGACAGTTTTGCCGACAGTTTTGGTTGATGGTTTTTAATAGTTAAAAATATTTAAATGGAAGATATCTTAAAACGCAGATTTCAAGTATGTTTGCATCACAAAAGTTTACAAGTGTAACATGAAGGGAAGACAACATTAACCGAAAACAAATCGAAAAATGTTTTTAGGAGACTCTCTATCGCCATTAATTTCTCTAATAGCAATTCATTCATTTCTTCTCGCTCGCAGCCAGGCCAATCACAGGATTTCTGGTGGGGGATACAGGAGGGGGGCTCTGGCTTGCGTTATTGAACGTAGTGTAGAGATCGGTCTCCACTTCATGAAGATTAACGGGATCGTCACAGGAGGCTCTCTACATGATCCAAGCTGCTTACGGCACTTGGTATTCCCAGACGGTCACCCATCTAGGTACTGACCAGGCTCGACGTTGCTTAACTTCGGTGATCGTACGAGAACCGGTGTGTCCAACGCGATTTGTCAGTAACGACCTCTAATAGCAATGGTATTGTTTAATTACGTCTTGCGGAATTGTAGTGGAGATCATATATTTACAAAATCACAGAAACCCAACCACCTTATATTTATATACAAAGTAAGTCCGAAAAGTATCCCGCCATTTAATATTCACAAAAGAATAGCCTACCTAGGGTAATGGAGCCTTAGTCCCCTTCAAAGTACTCCCTTTTCACACTTGTCACACACTTTTCAAAACAGTCTGCATGGTCCTCTTTCGGGATCGAATGCGATGGTCACACAGCACATCAGCTCCTCTAATGGCATCTGGCCTCACTGGGGACTGAGTAACCCCACAGGAGAGTCTGTTCCCGCATTTCCAATATACTCCCCTCTGATTGGTTGCAAAGTTACACCAAGGCCGCGCAACCGGTTCTTGAGATATTCAAAATGACTGAGCAGTATTCGAACACAGGTAAAACTACTATAAATGTTGGCGCAACACAATCTTCATACGTCCAATACCGCGCTTTTATTTGGCATTGTTCCAGACTACTTTAAATCTATACACGTCTATATACAATAGCTCTTGCATAACTACAGATAAGAGCCAGATCAACTTCAAAATCCCAAATGACCATCATTGTCTCTGAATGCTTTTTGAGCGATCAGTTTTCGTTGCGTCGTAGAGTCGGGTTGATGACATCACTTATCTTCAAAAGAAGAACGAAGGATTTGTAGAATTCCATTTCCTTTGTGAGCAGAGAAAATTACTTCTATCACCGGTGGTAGGAAAAAAAAACGGTGTGGCTTGAAAAATATCAAAGGATGTTAATCGTTCAACGCACCGTCGGTTGAGAACGGGGAATTGTGTTCTTCAGGAAAGAGAAAAACAGAAATTCCAGTGGAGGATATAGTTAAAGAAGGAAAGAAAGAAAGAAAGAAAGAAAGGGCAAGTATTACAGTGGGGGGAAGGAAAAAAAGAAAAATGAAGGAAAGAACGAGAAAATATTACATGGAATGTAGGAATGAACAGGAAGGAAGTGCAAATATTACAGTGGAAGAAAGAAAGACATAGCATGAAGGAATAAGAGAAGAGATAAAAGAAAGAAACAACGTTATAAAAGAACAATGAATGAGATGGGCAAGGATAGAGAAAGAACGAAAAATATAGAAGGAAGGAAGAAAGGAAGGGGGGGGAAGAATGTGAGAGCCGAAATAAGAGGAAAAGGGGAAACAAAGAAACAAATAAAACGAGGACGGTAGACGGATATCTATACGTATAAACGCCATGGTATGTGGTTTTTGTAACACACCAACTACATGTTTATATCTAAGTATGTAGACCAGCTACAACATTGATATTTTTCACACATATCCCCATCACATGTCTGAATACAATGGTATACAATGGTACGAAGATTCGCGTATTTAAAACAGATGTTAGACTCTTTTTAAAATCTCTGTGCATAAAGTTGGGGATCGGGTTTTATAGTTGTGAAGTAATAAACTTAACCCCCATTATTAGCGTAACATGTACCTGGACATACAGAGGGTCGTCGGTTTTTTGGTGGTATATAGTGGCAAACTGAACACCCATACCTATTGCTTCAAGTAACAAGACTGTAAACCAGATACACATTTCATATTGTGTATATAAAACCCCAAATTATATCTGAATAAAATGGTATGAAAAGAAAAATTATTTCGCCTTTTTAAAATTAACCCGACCGAATCTTCATCAACCAGGACCTATTCACAGCGTAATTGAGTATTTCACTATTAAATATCCGTCATATGGCGGGTAATATTCTAGTAGAAAATATTGATGGGAGGGAATATAAAGAGAGATGAGAGATAAAGATAGAGTAATAATGAGAACATTGCCAAATACAATATAGATTCACACATGTAAACATATTAATTCATGCGTATGTAAATAGTGATAGTCACATATCTATACCATAAGGATATTGCGCATTTTATCAGTTTTTAAATGGAGGTATCGGAAATCATTTATCCTCAGTCAATAGTGGTGGCTAGTTTACCAGGAATGTAGTAATGAATCAAACCTAACACTCTCTTCAAATACAGCACTAAATGCAAACTTCGAAGACGAACTGGCTATATA
>VCCN01006872.1:4677733-4689924 GCA_006491835.1 Architeuthis dux | reverse complement strand
CACGACTCACAACGTGAATCCCTAGAGATCATATGCGAAACTAGCCGGCAAAGGAATAAAATAAAAAGTAAGATTGTATGACGAACTAAACAAGATCAGAAAGTATTGGCTCCGCGACGCCCATGATAGAGGTCTGTCGAATCTTGTCCGGATGCTCAAAGGCTGATAATGAATGTTCGTGATGTTCATAAAACACTGGTATTGCTTTTGTTTTCTTATTGATAATCACGTCGTGAAAACTAATTCATCAGAATCTCTAGAATGAAGATTTTTCGATGATATCTGTAATTCCAATTAAAATATGCAAAATGTAATATCAAAAACCAGAAATCTCAGGAAATGAATTGTGGAGTAATAGACGAAACATGATTCTTTAATTCCAACAATAGACACAAACTCATTTCCTTTTTAGAGAGGTTTAATGTAATTGGCTATGACCAGTCATCTTTTACATTTATCACTTATTTGTGTGCTTTAAAGAATTAATCACTGCTACCCACAACACTGGTTTATTGCTTGGTTTAGGTTATTTATGTGTTCTGATGTTTATATCTATCTATGTATGTATCCGGACTTCACCCAACCGTAACCGTTCATAGTAGAAACTTGAAATTTTGCACACACACTCCTCTCAATGAGTAGGGACAATGTTTTTGTTTTTTGAAAATTCCTGCCAAAAATAGGTTTTTAGATGGGGTTCAATATGCAATGTAAGTTTATGCTAAATTGGTCACTAGTTTGTGCCCGCTTGATTTTTTCGAAAATTCAGACCTTTTTTAGTGATCAATTCAACAAAAGGCGAGAGAAGTAACTTATTCATTGATCACCCCTTTTTCCAACTTTTTAATTGATCACCCCCAATTATTCGTGTCATGCAAATAACTAAATGTTTATGTAACCCATGATATCACAGGTAGGACTAAATTGACAAATACAGCTATCTTCCGCTTCATGTAATCTTTACTTTTATGAAAGTCCTCAAGCCGATCCGGGAGTTGCGATGAAAAGCAACTGGAATTAAACCATTAATAACAAGCCGGGCTGTTGCAGGGTCAAACTCCACTTCTATTCCGACTGAAGATGATTACTGAAACCTTTGTATTGCATATATATATACATACATTCGTAAATATATAATACGTGCCAGTTTAGCTCAGTTGGTAAGAGCGCCGCCTACCAATCACTTGGTCGTGATACGTTACGTGGGTGTGGAGAATAAAGTCAACTCCAACTTGGACTGGATTTTGACACTAACTACTCTAGATTCTATGTCCTTCGACTGGTGTGATTCATTCGTTGGCAGAAGATATGTCAGAATGAATGAAGTTGTAAATACCATTACACCCCGAGAGTTCATATCTAAAATGTGTTTCCTGGCAAATGTTTCTTCTTTATTTTGTAATTGTGATTGTTACATAACTGAATCAGCGCTAAGAGCAGAATCTTGTCATTTTTATAATTCTACTTCATTACATGTTAACCGGAAGAAGAATTACCATTTCCTGAGGCTTCTAGATAGAAAGACTTTGTTATGAAGTCATTAGTAGACAGGTCTGGTTAGTCGCGTGACCAAAATATTTTGGCAGCATGCTGTGTTAGGGGGTGGGGGTGATCAATTAAAGAATTGCAAAAAGGTTTTTTTTTCTCTCGCCTTTTGTTGGGCACTAAGAAAGTGAATTTTAAAAAGACGTGTGAATGCTGCCGGACACAAACTAAGGGGTCGATTTACGATACAATTACATTGCAAATTGAACACCATACTAAAAACCTATTTAGGATGGTGGTGATTTTTAAAACAAATAGTTTTTTCTAGAAATGAGTAAATGACTAAATTGTCAGCCCTCTAGCTCTATTTGTGCGGCTTGAACGCGTGATATATACATAGTCAGCTATCCAGAGCAACTTAAAAACTGAAGAAACCTATGCTGACAGTTTTGGTTGACGGTTTCTAAATTTGAAACGTATTTTCATTCTATGATTTAGAAGTTTTCTCTTAATACAGACGACAATTGAATATGGAGATTTTTAAAACTTCCAAGAAGCCTTACAAGTTGCCGAGCATAATTAACAATGGAATGATTTAGACAAAATCAAAATGATGCCGCTCGCTCCTATTAGGTTAATGGAAAGGTTTCCAACAATCTTTTCTGGCAAAATCTTTTAATTATATATTTGTGTATTGCATCAAACTCCAGTAACGCCAACTGGAAAAGCCCGATTTATTTATTTGCCTCCCCACGATGGCTAATCTGACACACGAACGCGCAGGTAAGGCGTTCCCCCAAGTCCCCGCGACTGATGTCACGCGGACATTGGGACAAGCCGGTCGATGGTCACAGGACGAATCCTGTGCAAGCTCTCAGGACGAATCCTGTGCAAGCTCTCGGGACGAATCCTGTGCATGCGACAAGGATCCCGGGACGGGCAGGTGTTGATCGAACTTTGGATACATCGCAGAGCTGATACTACAATTTCATATTAGCCATGCGGCTGAGAAGCGATTTGCTGGTATAGCCCACTCCTACACCTGCCCACTCTTGTAATGAAATGCTCTCTGTATTCCTGTGTTCGCGGGCGTACGTGACCAAAGGCCCATATCAAATTACCGGAGTGGTTTTTAAGGGGCCGGGATTTTCAAATCGGTATCACTTAAGAATCCGACAGACAGATCAACAGGTCAGCAAGCGAAGAAGCTTCCCTCTTCACCCTGATGGGTGAAGGAAGGAGGGGTGAGTAGAAGGAGGAAACCAGGCGACCTGATTTTTGAACTGCTAGAACCACTGTCCGTCCTTCAGTACAGAAACTCGATAGAATTTTAACTGTTGAGTGACCAATGGCCATAACTCCCCCTAAGGACGCCCCATGTTGTGTAACCAATGGCGATAACTCAAATACACAAAACAGTTTGATTATATGAATTCGTAATTTACAACACACATGAATTCCTTATTCCGTCATAAAACTGGCTCGCTATGAGCTTACGCCAATTTTCAGCTAAATTGTATATTCGATCATAAAAGAACGATTCCGCTTTTGATACAACGAATTCGTTTTCAACATCTTTAATTTGTTGGAACTGCTGACCAGACAAGTAATGTTGCGTGCAGCACATATTCCCAGGAAACTCCATGACGGTAGTCGTCACGCAGCAAAATCAAGGGTCGACTTCCCCAGCGGTATTATGAGTTTGGGTAAAAGCTACCAAGAAAAGAAATATCAACACAAATACTGTATATGGTTACTAGTTTGAGTCCATGAATTCAATTTTCTAAAGTGATGCTTTCGATTGCTGTAAAACTTTAAAGAAGAGAAATGTTACTGTATCGATTAGAGATGCGTGACACTAAACAAGCAATCACTGTGAATCGTTGCGAACATAAACATCGCAATACTCCCGTACTCGACTGGTAGCTTGAATAAATGTATCCTATTAAATGTCCTCAAACTCCTAAAACCTTTGGTGGCCGGCATTAGGAGTAGGGCGGATTTAGCTCCCAGAACGGTATATCATTTATTGTAGCATTTTATAGCTTTATTGATTTTATATTTTTTAGTTAATAAACATTTAAAATTTCAGTCAGATATATCACAATACTCCCGTTAAATAACACACCTTGACTGGCATCTTGAATAAATTAATACTATTTAAATGTTTAGATTCCTCAAACTTTAGGCAGCCGGTATTAGGAGTAGGCTGGATTCAGTTCCCAGGACGGTAATAAAAGAATTTGTGAAACTGAAATGTAAGGAAGAACCTAGATTTCATTGGATTTTTTGAAGAACAACACAGAAAAGCAGATATTGAAAAATCCAGATCTAAGTTTCAAAACCCATCGCTGGTATCGTTGTTCTCTTCAATCTTGAAGTCAGTTGGTACAGCTCGTGTTTCAAGGAACGCTGAGAGACGAAAATACTATTTCTCTTTTTTTCTTTCAATCTTCCGATAAATGAAGATCCTAGAAGTAATTAACGTCGGGAATTGTTATTTGTTTCCACATTCTGAAAGCAAACTACACAATACAATTAACGACAGAGAGAACGAAAGAAGGACTACTGGGAAGGTTTTAAACACGTTGTATCTCTATGGCTGGACTGATAAAAGTTGGTTAATCAACATCTTACACTAATGAGAAACTAACATTGTGTTTGGATACATTTTGTTAATCACTATTTCTTCTACAATTCCTTCCATTTATGTTAGGGATCTCTGTTAGAATCTTTTCGTAATACTACGAATGGGGATGTACTATTAATATGAAGTACGATTAGTATGCGCGTATGGGTTTCCATAGCCTCCAAGTTCATACAGTGTTCGTTCTATTACAATTTGTTTAACTAAAATATAATCCAAGCATGGAGACGGCGTGGAAACCAAAGTGCTTGGACATTGACTGCCAAGGATTACCGACATTGGCGGACCATTCTCCTGAACTACTTTGGGGATTACCAGGACAGGATACCGAGCAAATACCAGGCCCTGTTAAGCTGCGTGAGCTAGAGTGTTTTCGAATAAATTGAAGGATGTGCTTATTTCGACGCTGCCATCTAGAAATTAGACAGCTGATTTATTAAAACCCCCAACGAGGTTTTTTTGCGAGGTATCTAATGTCAGTTGCCTCCTTCTCTACAGGCTGGTAGTTTAGCTCACTGCCATGTTGACATGACGTCCCGTGGCGTTCATGTCAAGTAGGCAGTGAGCTAAACTCCCACCTTGTAGAGAAGGAGGCGACTGACATTAGGTATTCTGCCCTGCCTGTCAGCGCAATAACGATATATACGTAACTCCAGAGTCCCACGTGGCTACAGTAGTGAACCCTGGACGACCACGGTATGTGAAAAGGATTCATTTAACCCAACACGAGTCCTAAATGTTTCTACTGGGGTTTCTCCTACCATTCACGAGATAGCTATCCAGTCCGCGAGGCTACTTGCAATACATGTTTCAAGAAGATACATTATGCCCGTGTTTGAAAGTCTTCATCAAGTGCAATGTCGACAGTGGTCAGCTATCACGTACTGATCACACTTACCAATTTATCAAGGGACTCATTCAAGCTGCAAGCCATGTGACTGTGATTGAAAAAAGGTTGGGTGCACTTCTGGATTAATGCAGCACTGATAGTTATCTTAGCGAAAGATTTGTGAGAGAACTAAAACTAAAGGTTCACCCTTCCAATAAATATATTACTATATCCCAGAGAACCTTAAATACTACTTCCAAATGCTATGTTGTTGTGAACCTAACCCTTGGACTTAGTAACCAGTCATACGTTTTGAAGGATCTATGCCCTGACCTGATACTGGGCTTGGACTTCCTGTGCCAGCATTGGAGAGTAAAGATTGAATACGGGGGACCTTTGTCTGAATTAACTGTGGCTGGTGTTGGTCAATTCTGTGCATTGGTCGCAGCAAGAATAGAATTAGCCGTCCCTTTTTTCGAACTTATTTCCGAGCTGTAAACCAATTGCTGCCAAATCAAGGCGTTTTAGCAAGGATGATCGGGCCTTCATTGCAAAGGGAATACATTATTTACTCTCGGAAGGCATAATTGAAGCAAGCATATCACTATGGCGAGCCCAAATAGTGGTAGTGAAGGACCCTACCCACCGACATAGGAAGCGGAAGTGTGTAGATTACTCGCAGACAGTCAACCAATATACAGAACTGGACGCTTACCCCCATGCCAAGAATAGATGTGATGGTGAGCGACCTTGCAAAATATAGTGTTCTCCACATGTGACCTTAAAAGTGGCTACCACCAGGTGTCGCTAAAGGAGTCTGATAAAAGTACACTGCATTTGAGGCCAATGTGTTATAGCTAAAGGTTATCCTGGGGTCAGACATCTGTGCGGAAATGTAAGTGACCCCAGTCACCTCAGTAAATAGGTATATTGTCTAAATATTGTCAGTGTCTAAAACAGGATTGACACCACGTAGGCGTTAGAGAACCTATAAAGCAGACCCGAATAGAAAACTCGGGGAGCGGCAGAAATCTCGACACTCAAAGAAGAGACAGACATCAGCGGAACCGTTAAGGCCCGAGACTGCTGTCCCTCTTGGGGACAGACTGGCGGTTCTCCCACATATCTCTCCCACTTTTCACTCTCCGGCCGACAAAGATGTATGTTGTGTAATAAAAGATATGTCCAGATATTTTTATAAGCAAGTCTTCGAGTTTCCATTCGTTGATCAAGTTGAATTGCTTGACAGTAAACCAACTTATGCAAAGATCAGGTACATAGATGGATCGGAGTCTACTGTGTCTGTTCGTGACTTGTCCCAAAGTCCAGACAATCCCCATGTCTACTTTTGTGGACCAAGATAGAGAAAACGTGCTGGGATACTGTGTTGTAGTGCCAGTACAAGAGGATAAAGATATGCCATGGCATAATGCGGAGGATGATGAAACGGTGGCCCCACAGAAACTAAGGAGATCCAGTCGGGTGATTAAACCTCCCAATCGGTATGGGTTGGATGGAAGAATGTACTGTTAATATGAAGTACGAGTAGTACGCGCGTATGGGTTTCCATACCTACAACCGCAACCATATGATACGACCGGAAGTGGTCTGGCTGACCATATTATAAAAGCTTATGAAATACGACGCCATATTGTAACTGGTTCTGCTTGGCTTGCAGTCTCCAAGTTCATACAGTGTTCGTTTTATTACAGGGGATATAACATCAAATCATTTATTTTGTGTATATCTATACGAACTCTCAAATGACACAGAACATATTACTGAGCCGCCGTTTTAATGCGAACTTTGTCATGTCCAGCAAGATCATTGAGGCGACGCTATGAGAAGGAACCACAATGCCCAGAGGAAATTAATTTGCTCCCTGGACAGTCATTCATTTCTATGAATGACTATATCTTTTCAAGTCTTCTAAAGAATGCATTTACAAATGTGAGTAAGCGGTATATAATAGCACGGGGGGCCAATTGATTTGAGGAAATCAGATCCATTAGAAGCATTACCTTTTACTGGGAGCACGACAACCAAAACTGAAACATAGGTTTCTTCAGTTTTTAAGTGGGTCTGGCTGGCCGCACTAATGGAGCTAGAGGGCCTAAAATCTAAATATTTACTCCTTATTATGCCTAAAGAAAACGTTTTTTTTTTGTTGAAAATCCCCACCACCAAATAAAGTTTTAGTAGGGGTTCAATTTACAATGTAAGTTCATGCTAAATTTGGTCCCTTAGTTTGGCAGCGTAAACGCTTGTTTTTTGAAAATTCAAACTTCTTTAGTGATCATTGCCCAATAAAAGGCGAGATAAGTAATTTATTCATTGATCACCTCTTTTTCCAATTGATCACCCCAACACGGCATGCTGCCAAAAGACGTTGGTGACGGTTTCTATTGAGTGACCAACCAGACCTGTTTGAATATTCGTTTGACGGAACCGGATTCACTAGAATTATTGCCTTTTACTGAGAATACTACACTCCTATCAACGTATTCATTAACATTGGGCAGGAGGAGCAGGGTATTTTAATGAGCCCCCCACGTGGATCAGAGTCCGTAAGCTTCTAATTTGGGGAAACTTATTGAGATATTAGTGGAACCGGAATTTAAATGACTGACAAATATTTATCTGAACTTCCGAAAGAGACCCCGATTCCGTGCCAATAACCGATACCAGGTAAACACACATAATTACTGTTCTGTAATTCCGTTCGAGCCGCTTGGCCATTATACGCCAGACTTGGCCGCCTCACCGTGGGTCAATGGTTATAGAGGTAGTCTAGCTGACAATTTGTTCTGTGTAATGAATTTGATCCTGACATAGTACCCTGCACTTGCAGCCTTGTGCCAGACTGATAAAGCTTAGTAAATACCTATACATCAAACGTGAGGGTATAGATACCAGCATATTCCGATACCATTGACTGTTGGTTATGATTTTTTAAGATTTCTTTCCAGACTTACCTCACGGTTGGCTCGTGACTGTAACTCACCAGTATGCTGCCGAGTTGTCTTCTTCGGAGCCTTATCGTGGTTAGCACTGCCAGGCCGATATATCGGACTAGATAACGTAGCCAAATACACTACACGGCGACAGTTTTGGCTGAAAAAAGGCCATAACGCTAAAAGGGGAAGTTCCAGCAACCAAGATCAATATAATAATCTAACTGCATCGGGAAGTGATAACTCGTTTATCCAAAAACTAGCTGAAACGGCGGCGGGTTTCAACTAGTGTGTATATCGAACGGAAAGTAATGGTTCAGTGTAATATTTTAGTTATATTGTAAATAGACAGCCTCTACCTCTAAAACCCTTTAAACAGATTTTTCTCAGCTTATTTTACTTTAACACATTTCCCTGGGTCCATTCAGTGTGCATACCAAATTTGGATGCGCTGTGCAAATGTTGGGTGGGGACACAGTGACAAACAGACACAGTCGGTTGTTTTATATAAATGGATATCTGATTATCAGAATGTTAATATTTAGGGAGCGGTGAAGGAGACTTTGGGAAAGGTTATAACAGCACCCTTTTAGCGCTAAGGCCTTTTTGACCATATAGCAAAAAACACTACCCTCAACCAAAACTGTCAACGTAGGTTTCTTCAGTTTTTAAGCAGGTACAGCTGGCATTTTTAAGCCGATATATCGCCCGCGTAGTGTTTTTGGCTACGTTGTCGAGTCCGATATATCAGGCAGTGCTATAAGGGCAAGGTAGTTTCCCAGACCAGTTCACTAATTCAGTGAATTCGACGCTCACTAGACGTCCTACTATAGTTGCCTTATGCCAGACCTAGCGAGGTTTAGTAAATAAACTGGACATATACTGTAAAGTGTGGTTATCAAGTGTAGGGATTTCGTTACTCACTGAGAGCCTCAGTACTGTAACCTTCAAACTAAACTAAGCGTATTAACCCCTATAGCACTGCCAGGCCGATATAGCGGATTCGATAACATAGCCAAAAACATTACAGCAGGGCCAGCTTAAAAACTGAAGTAACCTTTGGTGACAGTTTTGATTGACAGTAGTGTTTTTTGCTATATGGTCAAAAAGGCCATAACTCTAAAAGGGTTGAAAAGGCCATCATAAAATAGCACCATGTGAGTAACCAACTTGGTAGCAAAGGTTTGCCAACCTTTCTATCTTACTATCAATCTACGCACGACCTCGGGGAAGGGGGAACAGCCGGTGCAAAAGGGGCCCGAACGAGTGAAAGGGGTCCCGAGAAGTCCATATTATATGTCCATTAATAAACTAGGTTGACTATCGTTTCCAAGAGAGTGAATATAGTATTGAGTGCTAAAGAGGTTATAGCAGATGAAGACAGGATGACTAAAGAACGAGTGTGTTTGTGCAATGTATGTACGTTGGGGGCCCGAAAACAGCATTACATCGTCTTACAAAATTCCTCTCGGGGGCCCTGAATCTACAACGGATATATTTATTGTGGTATAAAGTTTTTTTAAATAGTTTTTTATGGACTAGCGATTCGAGTGTTGCCTCATCTGCAGGGAATTTCGGTTGGGTCCATTAAAAGACCAACTTTCCAATGCTAGACATACCGACGACACCATCCTATCTGGAGATCAAACTTTACTCCTTTTTTCCTTTCAAACTTTGTACTCTGTTAGGTTGTGCTTAGTATGTACAAAAGGATTTAAGGCAAAAAATGGAGAACTGTTTCTTTGAATCTGTTGTTTAAGAATAGACGTTGCTAAAACCAGCTTAGAAATATTTTTGTTTGCTTTATCAGAATTTGATCTGCCTGAGTAATTTTAAATTTCTGCCCAAATTTGGGAATGTAAGTATTGTTGTTATTATTAAATACCGATTCTACGAAGGACACCGAGCTTGACAAAAAGCAACACAGGTTTCTTCCGTTATCCGAGAGTAGATCCTTCCTATGAAAACCTTTCATAAGATGAAATGGTGCAAAGCAACAAGCGGGGTTGCTGTAGGGTCAAACTCCATCCCTACTTCTATTCCAACTGAAGATTATTACTATAACTTGTGTATTGTATATATAATAAATAAATCTGTAAATATATAAGACGTGTCAGTTAACTCCGTTGGTAAGACAGCCGCCAAGCAATCATTTGGCCGTGATTTTTAAATCACGGTAGGAAAATGATGTTAATTTTATATATCGGTTTGGTTTAAATTTAAGTAATAGACAAACAGTAAAGAGATTACTCCCTAAATTTGGTGAGTATTATTCGTTTACGGGGGCGGGGGATAAAGTCAACTCCAATGGACTGGAGTTTGACAATTGCCGTTAATTTATATTGGAAAAATCTTTGAGCGTTCACAGACCCGAAAATGGTGATGATAGTAAGCTAGGCTGAGTCGTTAAATCTTGGGTTGATGGGAGGTACAGGAATGTAGAAGAGAGAAGAGCGTGTGCGCTGCCTCTATAATGGCTCGCTGCAAAACAAACGCTGGACGCTATTTTCGCTCTTCCCCCTTTTTCGTAAAAGCGGGGGATACCTGTATAACCTTTTAAACGAAATAGGGAATTCCATTCGAAATTCAATGATGGTTAGCCGTCACGACATACACCTGAGGAAGGTCGGAGAGTACAGTGACTAAAACGGGTCGCGGCATATTCACCGACAGCAAATTACCGCCATGTAAAATTCATCGAGATACAATTCACCGACATACATATTTACCGAGATCTTTAAACTTACAAAAAGGTTAAGAATTAAAATGAATTTACTGGAACGAAAATATATTAAAGATTTAGCAATCGTTCTGCGGAGGGCCCATGCCGTTTTCAGCTACTTATGTACTGCTCAAACGTTTGACGAAAACGCGATACGTGACGGGGGGAAAAAAGTTAAAAATACTTATTTTTATTGTAAGAAATATTTTTACAATTATTTGTAAAAAATATGAATGGAACATTTTTCAATCTACAAATCATATTTTTCATGTTTAGAAACAGAGATGTTTGTCTTTGAAAACATTGTTTCAAGTGTAAACAATGGGACGTACTTAATAATTAGCATATTGAAAAAATTAAAATAATTCAATAATGCACGTCGTAGTTCAGCGCCATGTCTATATTTCAATGTTTTAAATTTAATTTTAGATATTTATTCTTTTGATGATATGGTATTGTAAATCATTATTTAATTTTCAACTACTATTTACCTTGATCTTAATTTTTTAGTTGCTTTTTTTAAAATCAGAAATTAAGATGAAGGTAAATTATTTATTTAGTGTTATGTGTGCCTTCCTTTTTATTATTACGCTAAAAAGTTAAGATACATACATACACTTTAAGTGGTATCTTTGCAGTTTAAACAGGTTTTCGACAGTTGATTCTTAACGTCGTAGTTCATCGTTGTCTATATTTCAATGATTCTAACTTAATTTTAGATATGTATACGTACTTTTTTTAGTGATTTTTACACAACCAGCGTGATAATTTGGGAGTCTACGGCGTGAACAAACAGCTGTTTAAACTGCAAGATACTCAATGAGTTTCAGGTGTAAGTTACATAGATGATGATAAAGGTTTTAAAAATAAATTTCACAAATAATCATCTTTATTTGCACTAAAAAAGTTAAGTTACATGAAATTTATGTTTCAGATGTAAGTTATAGATAAAGACTTTGTGTTTTTTTAAGTTCACAGACAAACGATCTTATTTTAACAAAAGTTAGGACTTACAATTTTAGTTACAGATAATAATAAAAGTTTATTTCACAAACAAACAATTATATTTACAGTACACAAAACAGTTGCTAATTATTACGTACGTCACATTGTTTACACTTGAAACAACTTTTCTAAACATGAAAAATATAATTTGTAGATTGAAAAGTTTTCCATTCATGTTTTTACGAATAATGGTATAAATACTTCTTACAATAAAAATAATTCTCATACAAGTTTTTAACTTTTTTTCTCATCACGTATCGCTTTTTCGTCAAAAGTCTGAGAAGTACATAAGTAGCTGAAAACGGCATGGGCCCTCCGACGAACAATTGCTAAATCTTTAATATATTTTCGTTCCAGTAAATTCTTTTTAATTCTTAACCTTTTTGTAAGTTTAAAGATCTCGGTGAATCTGCCGGCTCCCGACTAAAACATAGTGATAAAATCTTTTTTTTTCAAATGACGATTAAAGTCGAAAAGCATTATTATACGTAGGTATGTCACTCGGATAGTGTAATGGCTAGCACGTTTGTCTCACACGCAGAAGGTCCT
>VCCN01006872.1:4643088-4653848 GCA_006491835.1 Architeuthis dux | reverse complement strand
GTGGTCTTGTATGCAAGCTCTAGTTAGATCAATCCTCTACCCCCCTTCTGCCCTAGGAAGGTACCATCGATCTACATCTGCTTTGTGGTGATGCATGGTTATAAGCTTTCTGATCTTTCTATCTATTCTCCCGACCTCTTCGAGATTCCGGTTTATCACATTAAATGAGTAGGTAACAACAGGTAGAGCTAAGGTGTTGATAGCTTCTTTTTTGCATTTAGCTCAGTTTTGTTTATTGCCCTTACTCGTCTAATACATTCCTTTCTAATCTTCCCCGTCATTGCTGCATGTTGGATCCCTTGTCATTCGTTGATTCCTAGATATGTCTTCCTGATCCAGCTCACGGATCACGGTTTCCTTATCTAGTTTTATAGCCGTTATCTTTACCAGCTTCCCCCATTTAGAGGTTGCCTTAGCACATTTGTCTATGCCAGATCCCATGGTGATATCGTCATTAAGTTTCTTTTACTGTTGCTAACATGCCTTTTAGTTCATTATTATTTTTGGCAATTGTTTCAGATCATCCATGTAGAACAAGTGATTAATAGACTTAACGAGTATGTGATATCCATACCCTATGCTATTTAGTTAGTTTGAGAGAGGTATTAATGCAATTCAGAATAATAATGGTGAGTCTCCTCGGAATATTCTACTGTTGATCTGCAGTTTATCGCATTTAATTTCACCATTAAGGTGTTTGAGGATTAAGGTAGTATTCCATTTTTCCGTGCTGACTTTTAGAAAGTTAATAAGAGAGGGAGAGATTTTCACTACTTCTAGTGACTTTATGATCCAGTCATGTGGAACACTATCAAAAGCTTCTTTATTCATGCAGTGCTTAGGTTCTTATTTTTGAACGTCAGTTTTCCGGTATCATCTTGTTGATCAATAACCGATCTTTGCAGCCGTATGAGCCTCTTTTGCATCCTTTTTGCTCTTCATAGAGTATGTTATTAGTTTCAAGGAATTGATACGTTTTTCAGTTAAGATCGATGTTAGTATATAGTAGGTTGTGGATAGACATTTGATTGGTCGGTAATTTGGGGGTTGGCATTGTCATCGGTTTTTGGGAGTAGATACGTAATGCCTTGGGTTAGCCATTCCGGGTTTTGTTGTGGGTTATTGATGGCATTAGAGAACAGATCTGCTAATGGTTTGTGCATAGATGGAAGAGCACTTAGCCAGAAGTTAGGTACCTTATCTATTCCTGGGGATTTCCATTTTTGTGATTTTCCGAGGGCTTGTTGTACTTCCTCAACGTATATGTTGGCCCATTCCTGCTCATCCATCTCGCTGTATTTGTGTTCGGTGTTTTTAATCCATTCTGCGTCCCTGTCATAATTCTTTTCATTTCCCCATATCGTATTCCAGAACTCCCTCACTTTTTCATTTGATGGTGTTTTTTTCTACAGGCTTCGTTGATTTCCCAATTTCCCTGTAGAATCTTTTCTTGTTAGTCTTAAAGGTGTTATTTTGTTTGTAAAATTTATTTATTTTCTCGTATCTTCTCTTTCTGTGTGCTTTTAGCTGGATGCGCTGTTTTAGGACCTCTTTTACAGTTGGTATATCATTTTCTTCTTTTATAATATATTTACATTTTATTTTTTTACTCTCCTGCTTTTCACTTTTATTCCCCTCGATAATTCATCTAAGATCGAGAATACTGCTCGTAGAGCTTCAATCTCTTCCTCTATCCTTCTTTGTCATAGTGGTGCGTTGTGTTTATTTATTGGGTTAGCTTTTGTATTCATAGGTTTTTGATGTTTTGACTACTGTAGCAGAGTATATTACTTGATTTAGGGTGGTCAAATTCAAGTCAATACACTTTACTATTTCGTTGATTGCTTTATCTGCTATTCTAATACTGTATTCCGTTTTTTTTATCATGACTGATTTTTTCCAGTCTTTCCCTTTCTTCCATGTTTGTGTGTTGTGTTTTTGCTAATTCCCCAATGATGTTTGCTTTCATTTCCTCAACCTCCTCCTTATCTGGGTCATTTTCTTCATTTCTTAACTGGTTTTGTTGTTCCTGATTTTGTCTATTTTCACATGTATTAACCGTTTTTCTTTGATAATGTTTCTTTTCACATTTGTTAGTTTGTTAGCATCTACATTTTTTCTGGTGTTAGGAAAATCTCTTCTCCATATCCAATACGTTTCATTGGTGACACTGTACTTTGATGGTTTGTGTACAACAAAGTAGTATTCTCACATAACTTCCTTGTAATCCTCCCTAGTCCATTTTACTTTTTTTCTTCTTCTTGCCTTTGGTTATTAGCAGGTGGTGGCTGAGGTGGACCATCATTTGGAGTCACCCATTGTTGTTGTCCATTCTCAGTGTTTGGAGGATCAGTAGCAATTGCATATGTTTCGTCTCCAGGAGGCTTTCTCCCTGGGAGACGCGACCCTTGGTAAACCGCGCGACGGCCGATGCGGGACCAAGTTTCTCCTAGTTGCATTAATAGTTGTGATGCTTCCATTTTAATATTTCTGGCATGATGATGATGATGTTGTAGAAATAACAGAAGTTGAAGATCGATATTTTGACAGCTTACGAGTGTTTAATCTGTCAATTGTCAGTAATCCTGCATTGCTGGCTTTTAATCTGCAATACACGCATAATGGAATATTGACGTGTGTTTACGCTATATGTTTTTGTCAAGCTCCGGGTTGGATTTGACTTTATTTTTTTAATTTAACAAGGGCAATCCTCACCTAATATAGGGGAGTAAACTCTTCTGTTTGTCTGTCCCGTCAAGTTATAATCAAACCAATATATAAAATTAGTATTTCCCTACTGCAATTTGAAATCACAACCAAGTGATCGGTAGGCGGCTCACTTACCGACTGAGCCAAACTGACAAGTCTTACATATCTACGTACAGTATCTTCCATAAACACGTACACCCTAACCACTTTTTTGTATAGAAAGTTAATTGTCTTCTAAACCAAACATAGCAGGATTTTATTATTTCTAGTGCAACATTACACAATCAAAACGGATATTATCAGGTAGTATTTATAACCAAACTCTACAGCATTGAAACTGTTGACAAAAACATTTTTTCGTAGTGTTGTACTCATCTTTGGACAGCAACATTGAAACTCTGTTGTCAGAAATATGAATATGTTGCCGTCCAAAGATGAGTACACCACCACGAAAAATATTTCTGGCAACAGTTCCAATGCTAAGGGGAGTACTTAGTTATCGGCGATACTGTATATTTATTACAAATACGCAAGGAAGTAGGAGTTGAGTTTGACCCTGCAGCACCCAGGCTTGTTACGTTATCGATTTTTAATCCGGTTTTATTCAACTGATTCCAGCTTAATTATGTAATTAAGCTGCTCCATCTCAGCTCCTAGAAAATCTCATTAAAAGCAGGATGTTATGATAAGAAAAATATGGATCGTGAGATTCTAGAAGAAAACACAGTGGGAAATCATTCACTTGGGTACGAGAAGATTACACCCCCTTGCCATGTTGCACCTTTCAATGCAGTGAATTCCGCTTAATAGGACCATCTGTTATTTGAACCAGTCGCACAATAGGGCCAATTCTGTTAGAACCGATTCAAACATATGTAATCATCGTTAAGTTGCTTCGTTTATTATGACCAATGCGCCGTTTATTTGAACCAAGTAGCAGGGCTACCGAATTAACATTCTTTTTAAATACAATCTGATAGAATTACTAAAAATATTTTTTTTCAAATCTTTCAAATATTTCTAGATCGTGACTGAAGTTAAATATGAAATGTTAAAAAGAAAGAATTAGTAAGCGTAAAGGGACTTACGTTGTGGTTTTTATGCAAGTTATTCCCCTTGAATTCTAGAAATATTGGGGTTTTTGAGCATAAAAAAATTAGTTGTTTAGTTAATCGGACCCGCCGGTTATTGGATCCATAACCGTTGGCCCTATAAACCGGAATCAACTGTATTCGAAAATTCATTTAATGAAAGAGATTTAATTACGAGCTAAACAAAACGTATGTCAATTATAAAAGCCGGAAATTTAATCTTATTCAAACATTTCGTAAGCTGAAATGGCGTAAAGCGAATGAGCGATAACCATTAATTTATATGGGAACATTTTTGAGCGTTCCGAGACCCCCAAACATGGTGATGATGGTATGCCAGGTTGAGTCGTCGGAGGTTGGCATGGTGGAAAGTACCGGAAATTGGGGTGTAGGAGTGTGAGGAAAATGGTGCGCGCTGTGTCTATAATGGTTAGCTCCAAAACAAGCGCTGAATGCTATTTTCGCTTTTCACCTTTTCTTCGTAACACCGAAAAAGTGGCGTGAAGCGAACTTTCAGAATACCTGTAATTGCAAAGACATACATTTTAATGGTTTGCTCGTTCGTCTTGCAAAGCCATCGCTAGTGACTTGGTAATTCGAGATATTCTCAAAGCCCACTGGTCGATATTTACTATATATAGCACCGTCTGATGCAAGGACACACATTTGGAGCACCCGGTGAGGATGAAACTCACTTCAGTAGTAACGGCCTGCGAGCCTAGGTTACTAACCATTCCACCAAGGGGAGACTTTCTATCGATATTTATTAAACTAAACTAAACTTAGCTCAGCACAAGGGCACATGGGGAACCCAGTGGGGATTGAACTCACTACAGTAGTAATGGTCTGCAAGACTAGCTTTTCTAACCACTGCACCACGGAGCCTTTTGTTGCTACAAAAATATAAACTTAAATCAAGGTTTATTGGGTCATTATGTTCTGCAGTGACGTTTTTCAAAATAGCATTTCTTTAGAAATTGATGATCTTTAAAGGCTAGAGATCTGCACGTCATGTAATTTACTTCTGCCAACGAAGGTATATGTATTTGGTCGTGTCCCTCTTTCCGTCATTCCGTCTGTCATTCCGTATTATCTCCTCAAGAACTCAATGTATTCCAATGAAATTTAGTGGAAGGTTGGACAATGGGTTACGAAAGAAAGGTTTCAATTTTGGGGTTGATTACTTTTTGATTGAGAGAGATTTTTCCGTTTTCTTTTTCGTACATTTATGTATACGCTCATGTCTGTCTACGCGATACCAAAAAGTTCCCAATGAATCTATATGATATTTTGAAGGAGAGCCTTCAATGAAAAAAGGAAGAGTTGGTTACATTTGGGGGAAGATCCGGGAATCTTCTTTTGATTGAGAGATCTTTTTCTACTTTTTTCAAGGACCGTCGACGCGATATCTCAAAAAGTGCTCGAAGAATTCCAACGACATCTCGGGGAAGGTTGAACTATAAGCTGCGCAAAAGTGATTACACTTTTGGACGGATTCATGTATAATTAATACTCCCACTCCTACTTTCTTCTGCAATTCTACTATACATTTTGGAGGTATGTAAGACTTGTCAGTTTAGTGGTCGTATCAGCCCAGGTTACCGATCACTAGGTCATGCGTTTACGGTAGGGGAATGGGGGTTTTACATATCGGTTTACTCCCCTATTTTTGGTGAGGATTGTTCTTGTTACATAGGAAGGTAAAGTCAACTCTGACGTTGTCCTGGAGTTTGACAAAAAAGAAGACGAAAAAGAAGAGAATTGATTTAGAAGAAGGCGAAAAAGAAGGAAAAAAAAATCCCCAAACAGGACAGTGACCAACTAAGAAAGGGAAGGAATCAGCTCACTTTCTCCTTTCTTCAATATGAATTCAAACATATTCACCTTGTGAAAGAAAGTGAATAAAATAAATTGAAAACGAGATTGAAAAATAAATCTCCAATTAAAAACAGAATAAAATCTAACCCGGGAAACTGATTAGTTTAATTAAACTTTTCTAATTTGTTCGATCTAAAATTTGTTCAGTTTTCGATTTTCTCATTTGAATCAGCAATCAGAATGGCGGTGACATTGCTTGGTTTGCAATATGCGGATTTTCTTTTTCCATTCTTCCCTTGGTTATCGAGCGAATTCAGAGATTACAAATTGGGAAAAAGAAAGAAATAACATTAAAAAATAACATTAAAAAATCCATTAAAAAAATAAACCCATTAAAACAAAGAATGACTGTCGATGAATGATTGTACAAATAATAAAATATAACGCTTAGACTGAAGAAGAAAATCTCGTGTGCAAATCCCTAAAAAAACCAGGTTTGCTGAATCACTCAATAGAAACCGTTACGTAACTAACGTATTTTGGCAGTATGCCTTGTTGGGGGGTGATCAATTAAATAAATTGGAAAGGGGGCTGATCAATAAATAAGTTACTTCTCTCGCCTTTTGTTGGATCCCTAAAAAGTCTGAATTAAAAAAAAAAACAACGCTGCCGGGGACAAACTAAGGGGCCAATTTAGCAATCACTTACATTGTAAATTGAACCCCTCACAACAAACTTAGTGGGGTTCAAAAACAAAAGAAATCGTTTTTTCTAGACTAATAAAGGGGTAAACATTTAAATGTTCAGCCCTCTAGCTCCATTGATGTTGCCTGTACGTGCGATGCATACATAGATAGCGATAAAGAATATTATATTGGTTCGTTAATTTCTGTTTGAATTTAAAAACTGCAGGTATGGTTAATCACCTAATAGAAACCGTCAGGTGACCAATGTCTTTTGGCATCATGCAGTGTTTGGGGTGATCAATAACAGAATTTGGAAAAGGGGTGATCAATGAATAAATCAGTTCTTGATCCTTTTATTGGTTGCTGATCACTAAAAAAGTCACAATTTAAAAAAAACAAAAAAACAAGCGTGAATATTGCCTGACAAACTAAGGGACCGATTTAGCCATAACTTACTTTGTAAATTGGCCCCTCCTAAAAACCTATTTAGGGGGATTTTGAAAGAACACAGTTTTTTTCTAGACATAATAAGGAGTAACTATTTAAATCTTCAGCCCTCTAGCTCCATTGGTGTTGCCTGTACGCGCGATGCATAGATACGTAGATAGCCAGCCAGCCAGAATTACTTGGAAACAGAAGAAACCTATGTTTTGGTGAGAGATTTGGTTGAGGGTCTCTAAAAAGAAAGACAATTTAAACTCCAAATGATTAAACGAACAGGTAAATTTATTGAAAACACAAACACAATTCAGAAGAGAATTAAATGCAGCTGCATAAAATCTCGCCAGGAGGGGGGGGCGCTTTCGAGATAGCTTAACAAGTGGAAGAGAAATGACAAAAACTTCTTTTCTGTGATGAGTAAATGATCTATCTTTCGTAAGCTATTAAGATCTATCTATCTATCTATCTGTCTATCTATCTATATATCTCAAGTTATTAATAGATGTGTTCACACTTTCATATATTTATACTTTTGTATTACTTTAGAGTGAGGATTACTCTGAGTCTCACAAACCACTGCTAGTGGGTTCGATTCTACCTAGGATCGCCCACTATTATGATCTTGTGCCAGACTATGTTAATTAGAAATATGTATATATCCAACAGAGATTATAACAGCTTCTAAGATCAGTATTAACAGCCCTTTTGTATTGACTGAACATAATCGTTTCTAAATTCAATCGAAACAGGTCTGGTTAGTCCCTGAATAGAAAACGTCACGATGTCTTTTGGCAGCATGCTCTGTTGGGGGTGATCAATTGAAAAAGGGATGGTCAATGAATAAATTACCTCTCTCGCCTTCTGTTGGGCCGTGATCACTGAAAACGTTCACATTTTTTAAATCCGAGCGTGTACGCTGTCGGACATAAACTAAGGGACCAATTTAGCTTACATTGTAAATTGAACCCAATACAAAAAAATCTTGGGTAGGGGGGAGCTTTCAAAGCCAGCCAACACGCGACGAACCGCGCGAGACCGCCTGGCTCTTCCAGAAACATCGGGAACAGACAGAGCTGTCCGTTAAAAATAAATTTAAAAAATGAAATATTTTGCTCAGATGTTTTAAAAAGCGGAAGGTGAAGAGGGAAAGAATGACGTCACTGTAATTCCAACGCAAAGATAACATAGACATGTGTTTTTTCGAGTTCACAGACTATATATTTGTATTTTCGTTGTTTACAAGTACATTTCTCATAATGTAAAAAGGTAATGGTTAAATGTTCAGCCCTCTAGCTCCATTGGTGCGGTCTGTACGCGCGACACATACATAGCCAGCCAGACTCACTGAAGAGACAGTTTGGTGACAGTTTTGGTTGTTGGCTTCTAATTAACTAATAAATGTTATTGATCAAAAACAAACTTTTTTCAATCTATTTTATTAATAGATTCAATAATAAATTTTCTTAGTTAGTCTAAAAAGTCTTCCACCGTCTCCTGCGTGTAAGGCAATCAACAGAGATCAATCGGTGTCTCCACTGCTCTGTATGGAGACGAAACACGTAAGAGCACCACTGTATTAGCCAGGAGACTCGATATATTCCATCAAGACTGCTTGCGCAGCATTTTCAGGGTGTTCTGGCATACAATGTCGGGAAACGAAGATGTGTTACGAAGGACCCGGTAGAAGCCACTAAGCTAGCCGGTGGAGTCTCAACGGCCGCGATTCCTTCGGCTAGTTACTTGCTTGATTGCCTACCAGCCGGTGGAAGATGGCGACGTGGACAACCCAGAAGAACCCCGAGAGCCACACTAGCGTGTAATCCCAGATGTAGAGGCTCAACCTGGACCAGAATAAATAACGAAAGTTGTTGCTCGAGGTCCCCCAAAGGGAAAGGAGGACCTAATTACTAATGAATTAAATTACTGGAAAATGAATACATGAAAATATGCATACAAATGAATACTAAATGTAGTATCTATTCTTTGTAATCCCCGATTAACGCGGTTCCGTTTTTGCTCATGTTCGATTAACGCGCTAATAATCTTTTATCCAAAAATCGAATAAGGCCTTTTATTTATTAAACGATTGTTTTAAAAATCATTTCTAATATTTTTAAAATTGGAAGTTGAGTTAATTACATTATTTCTCATAGGTTTCGATTATTTCTTAAGTTCGATTAGCGTCGTTTCTGCTATTTCAATTAAATACCGTCAACCAAAACTGTCAACATAGGTTTCTTCAGTTTTTAAGTTATTCTAGCCGGCTATATATGTATCACGCGTACAGGCCACATCAATGGTGCTAGAGGGCTGAAATCTAAACATGTACTCATTATGTCTAGAAAAACATTTTTTTAAATTCCCCACTAAAATACGTTTTTAGAGGGTTCAATTTACAATGTAAGTTTATGCTAAATTTATCTCTTAGTTTTTTTGAAAATTTGAACTTCTTTTGGCGAGAGAAGTAACTTATTCATTCAACACCCCTTTTCCAATTTTTAATTGATCACCCCAAAGTTTCATTGAAATTCACTAGGTACTTTTGGAGATATTGTGTGTTGCAGATATATTACTACGATACAGGGGAGGAAACATTCCTGGTTCCGCCTAGAAATTCAATCACTTCTTCTGTAACCCAGGGTCAACTCTTCAACAAAATTTCATTGAAATTCATTGAGAACTTTTGGAGATATTGTGTGGACAAACAGTCTTCGTTGGTAGAGGTAAATAAAGTTACAACGTTCCATAGCTATTCTGCTAAATTGATCCGAATGAAAAGGACTGCTAAAATTCTAGATTTGGTACCCCTAACAAGAAACTCCCATTAGTCCTAAAACGAAGGGTATACAACCTATCTTCCCTTCAAAATATGCAGCTGAAACATGAAACCTAACCAAAAGATTGACCCTCAATCAGAGAACCATGCAACGTGCACAGGAAACAATCAGCTCAATATCACATGGAGAGACCACAAGACAGCACAGTATATTAGAGGGGAATCAGGAGTCAGAGATATCATAAAATGCTTTTTTAGAAAGCTCAAATGCCAATGGGCTGGCTATATTGCAAGAATGCCGTACAACCACTGGACATCACGAGATCATATGCGAAACTGTGGCCGGCCAAAAATAAGATGGTGTGACGAACTAGACAATTTCAGATAGAGAGGTCTGGTGAAACTTGGGAAAGGTCTAACATTGCTGCTGCTGGTGATGAATTGAACGACTGTCATAATTTTACCACTAGTTATGTGGGCTTGTATTAACCAAAGCGATCGTTCTATAACCGACTCTTTCAATAACTTTCTTCGATTTAGATTAACTAGAAACTGTTACATGCTTCTCGATTGTCGCGTGCCAGTTGATGTCAATCTCTTCCCTCTGATTAACGGCTGAGTATTGTCGACATATTAGTGAGAGCCGGCACGTAAATTCAAATTTGGAATGTGTATGATGATGGTGGTGGCAATAGCTGATGCAGAAATGAAAAGTGCTGGCGGTGAAGAAATGGTGGTCATTTACTAATGCATTTCTGTGTGCGAGCTGTTGGACGTGGGACTACGGGGATAGGGAAAGGTCTTTGATGGTCCATACCGTGCCAATCGATACGAAATATCAATTATGTACAGCCAAGTGATCTTGACCGATTCATAACCTGTCTGACCTCCTCTGCTTCATACAATCCAACCTTACCCCACGACCAAAGCCACCATTTTGCAATTTCTCGTTCAGTTCGGCCATGAATATAAGAGATCAGGTCAAATCATGGAATTGTTGGAAGCTCAGAAGTGAATAAGGAAGAAGGAAATAAGTGAAGGAAGGAAGCAAGGAAAGAAAGAAGATACATGGTATATAGATATAGATAGATAGATATATATATATGGAAGAAGGAAGGAAGGAAAGAAAGGAGAGCGGGAAGGAAAGAAAGAAGAGGAAATGGGAGGAAGGAAAGAAGTATGGACAGAAGGAAGGAAGGATAAGTGGAAGGAATGATGGAAATGTGGAAGGAAAGACAG
>VCCN01006872.1:4630147-4642863 GCA_006491835.1 Architeuthis dux | reverse complement strand
GATGAAATGAAGGATGGAATGAGAAAAGAAGGAAGGAAATAACGAAGAAAGAAACACAAAGAAAGAAATAATAGGGAAGGAACTGAAGAAAGGAATGATAGAATGAAATGAAGGATGAAAGGAATGAAAGAATGAAATGAAGGATGAAAGGAATGAAAGAATGAAATAGATGATGAAAGAAAAAAGAATGAAGGAAATAACAAAGAAAGAAAGAAAAAATAAATGAAAAATATAGCATTCGAGAAGAATAACAAAGAATATGAAAAAAAGAGGTGGGAAAAGATTAATATAAATCAAAAGCGAGAATAAAAAATAATTAAATAGACATAAAGGAACAAAGAACAGAAAAAGGAACACACGAAAGGAATACAAAGAAATAAAAACGAAAAATGCAAGAAAGAAGGAAAACATTTTAAAATATGAGAGAAAGAGATTGAAGAAAGAAAAATATGAGAGAAAGAGATTGAAGAAAGAAAAATATGAGAGAAAGAGATTGAAGAAAGAAAAATACGAGAGAAAGAGATTGAAGAAAGAAAAATACGAGAGAAAGAGATTGAAGAAAGAAAGATATGAGAGAAAGAGATTGAAGAAAGAAAAATATGAGAGAAAGAAAGAGATTGAAGAAAGAAAAAAGTAAATTTCTTGACCAATGTTGATCCTCATTTTTGAAACCCTTCAAAGAAAAAATGTAAGACGTGGAAGGTAATAAACCTTTGTTTTTATTACTTCAATTGGCGCAGCTTTTCACTTAAGCTGTAAAACTACTCCAATCTCTTTCATCTGACAAGCAATAAAATATAAGTGTAAACTGTATCAACAATTTTGGCAATTATGCTTATAGAACAAATGCATAAATCTTTAGTGTTTACGCTGCACCTCACCGTAAAACATAATCAGTGCAACCCTGAGGGTTATTCATGTGTTGTGGACCCAGCCGATGGCCAACAACGGAAGTGGGGTACCCTCATAAATCTTCGTTCGTGAAGTAAAGTCAGGATATTTACAAGGGTATTTTTTTGCTCTAAAGATCAAAAGCGTAAATTCAGATCTCCAAATATACAAAGAAAGTTTCAAATTCCAAACCGTGGTTCAAATTAGACATGCAATGCTCATTGTTATAGGGCGCCTCCCGTAGCGCGATGAACAAGCTCGTGTAGTAAGTTAGATCCTAATCTGGTGCCCTGTGATTGTGACCTTGTGCCAGACTAAGTTAAGCTTCCTAAATAACCATAACCGAACTTGTTAGACTCAGACTAGCAATATCGGAAACCGTCAAACAAAACTGTCAACATATGTTTTTCAGTTTTAAAGTGATGTTTGTCTGGCTATTTATGTGTCGCGCGTACAGGCCGCACCAATGGAGCTAGGGTTGAAAATTTAAACATTTACTACTTATTATGTCTCTTTTTTGTTTTTTGAAAGTCCGCCTTCCAAAATAGTTCTTTTTTTATTGGGGGTTCAATTTACAATGTAAGTTTATGCTAAAGTGGTGCCTTAATTTGTGGCCGCAAGCGTTCATGTTTGTTTTTTGAAAATGACATTTATATGTATCTATGTATTCGCCCAGCCGTTCATGCTAAAAGATTTCATACAAATTTGCACACACACTCCCCTCAATGAGTAGGGAAAATGCTTTTTTTAAATCTCCCCCCCTAAATAGGTTTTTAGAGGAGAATTCAATATGCCATGTAAGTTTATGCTAAATTGGTCACTAGTTTGTGTCTGCTTGTTTTTTGATAAACCAGATCTTTTTTTTAGTGATCACAGCACAACAAAAGGCAAGAGCAGTAATTTATTCATTGATCACTACTTTTTTCAATTTTTTAATTGATCACCCCCAATACGGCATGCAGTCAAACTAGGTTGGTCTCGTGGCGGTTTCTGTTGAGTGACTAACCAGACATGTTATTTTTTCTTTCTTTTTAAACCTAATTCCAGACAGAACAGTGAGGGTCGTCCCCCGCTTTGGTATCATTGATGCAAGTCTTCGTGTCTCAAAGAGAATTATTACTGTAAGTTAGATTCCCACTGACTGCCCCATTACGGTGGCTTTGAGCCAGGCTAAATTGAGCTTAATAAATAACTGTTTGGATACATCTGCGGATCAATTGTTAGCAAGCTAGTTTCTTATTACTGTAGTAATTCGGTCCTCACTGAGTGTTCTCAAAACGTGTGGCCTTGTTCCAGGCTATGCTAAGCTTAGTAAATAACTTTGATTTTCCAGAGTGACTGAGGTAATTACGTATTTCCCATCGGTGTCATTGGTAAGTGTTCGGGCCCGGATTAAAGCCAAGTATATCGAATGCTGATTTTAAAGTCATGCTGATCATTTCCACTTAGTTTGGCGCAACATAATCTTCCTACCCCCTTGTGCTGAAGTAAACTAATCTTATTAATTATCAAGTACTAATCGTCATGTGATTTACTGTGTATATCAGCTACATGGGTTAGACCAGTGATTCTCAAGCAGGAGGTACTTGTTCCCCCAGGGTAGGAATTTCTTATGGGGAGGTATTTTAGCCTGGGTAGGAATTCGGGTGGGGTGTTCAGTCAGGGCAGACACGTGTAATGGGAAGTATAATTGTGAAACAATCAATAGATGACGGTTCAAAATGGGTTCAGAATTGAGGAAACCTCAATGGAAGGAATGTGACCTGGGACTGAGAGAACCACTGAGATAGAACAGGGGCAGGCAACCTACGGCCAGCGGCCTAGAACCGGCCCATGAATGCATTTCTACCGGCCCGCGAGAAAATATTTATGTTTTAAAGATTATTTGTGTCGTCTTTTATAGATTCGAAAGATATCTTGTTTGAAATGAATCACGACTAAATTGAGTTCTTTGATTACTAATTGGCGTTCTTGGTTGAGAATCAATGATTTTCTAGCATGCATTATTCATTAATTTGAGGCAAAATATAACTAGATGTATTTATATTTTCTATAGTTTTGAGAAAGGTCATTAATATCCAATTGATTCTTCGGACGATTGCGAGAACGGCGAGTATCTTCCTCTTTGGGGGGGAGGTTCAGATTATTGACAGATGTTGGAAGCAGAGCAAAATCAAAGAGGCAGCTCACATCAAAATGTCGACTAAATGCATTAGCCAGACAAGTGCGGATTTCAACCAGATGTGGCTTCCACTTCTCAACAAATCTAAACCCGACAAGACAAATAAACAGAAACACCCGGGCCAAGCGCTATAAGGGCTACCCCCCTTTAAACATAACTTCTGTTTAACCCATCATACTCGGATTTTACACCTGAAGAAGGCTGAAGAATGGATCGGCCGAAAGGTCGTGTTTACAACACAAATAACAAAAAGGAGTTCAATCGTCCGAAGAACCATTTGAATAGATGTATTTAAATTGATAATTCCCATATTTCAAGCTTTCTGTGGCATCTATCTGACCCTATGTTTACTCATCAATAAGCGATCCGGCGCGCAAAGGCAAAAAGGTTGCCAATCCGGGCAACCCATGAAAAACTGTGACTCTTCTTATACTATCATATTATTAAAGGGAATTATATGATTTTACTTTTAATGGATATATGGGTTAAAATTGGTTCGACATCGCATTTGGTTATTTATCTCCTTCAATATCTAGAGTTTAGAAATAGAGTGGGTAGAAGAGAACCAGAAAAGTCACGAAGATACTGTGTGAAGAAATAGGAAACGAGAAACGGTCATAAACGGAAGGTGCAATCCAAACGTATAACAATTAACAATGTGTTGTTGTACAACTGACGTAGTAAAATAGAATTTCATGTTCTGATGACGTAGTAAAAATGCTGAATAACAATATAAACAGTAACAAAAACAAAAAATACTGGTTATTGCTGTGTTTAGCTTATTCATGTGTTCTGACATCCGGACTTCGCCCAGCCCTAACCGTTCATAGTAGAAACCTGAAAGTATGCACACACACTTCCCTCAAAGAGTAGGGACATTTTATTTTTATTTTTAAAATTCCTCCTTTTAAATAGGTTTTTAGAGGGGGAGGTTCAATATGCAATGTAAGTTTATGCTAAATTGGTCCCTTAGTTTGTGCCTTTTTTTGAAAATTCAAATCTTTTTTAGTAATCACAGCCCAACAAAAGACGAGAGAAGTAACCTATTAATTGATCACCCCATTATCCAACTTGTTAATTTATCACCCCAACACAGCATATGTAGGTGACGGTGATTCATAATTTCCCTGGCAACGCTAGTTCCATATATGCCGTCATTTTTCACGGCACAAGTAAACTATTGATTTCAGTAATCGAGAACTCAGAATAGACAAACCAGATTTTCGGGATTAAAGGTCATGTCACTACCTGGCAAAGTGTTCAGTCTATTCGTTGACAGTCAAGTAATGAATATTTTGGCAACACATTTTAATGAGTTTTCAACCGAAATACGCGCTTATTTGTTTCTAAGAACAGGTATCTAATTCGTCTTCGATTTAATCTGTCTGCTGCAGATATAGGCACCGAACTGCTGACGAGTTCAAACGATTTCTTGAGGTCAGACTATCTTTGGAGAGAGATTGCTGCTTATCCGACCTCTTTACTTGTATTATTTAGGCTCTAACCAAATTAATTGCTATGGTCTGAATGAATATGTGAACCAGGATCCGAGAAATAAGGCATTTTCTTTTCGCTTATTATTAACTATGTTGTAAAAGACGCATATGCTACGGGCCGCGCAGTTTCAATGCTTCCAAGCTATCAATTTCGATTCAGTGATTCTGCACTTGCTTATTGAATGAATGGCTTGTCTTCGGGAACGAAGATTGTTGTGAAGAGTTGTCCACGGTAGTAGGACCATACACGACGAGGCCTGTGTGCGGAGTAACCCTCCAGCCTGAGCGATGAAGTTCTAAGGTGAAGTACGACTTGCCCAGGAGGGTCGACCTCGGCCCACCGGAGTGGCGCGAATAGGAGCAGAGCCCATAGGTCGTAGGTTTGATAGGAGTGTCTTATTCTTGATAGATGCCCGAGCTAGCTATGGGGGTCTGCCGCCCTTTTGTGGGAATGTTCCGACAGTAAAGTTGACCCGTGATTAACCACAGGACGGGAACATTCCGTAATTGGTAGATGTCTGAGCTGGCTATAGAGTTCTACCGACTCTTTGAAGGAGAATCAGGACAGAATGGCTGCCTTCAACTTTTATAAACGACTGGGTGTTTAAGGTTAATGATTTTTAGCCAATTATCATCTTTAATTGGGGTTGACTCTTTTAACACAGTAATTAACGGGCGTGTGCTATCTATATGTAACAGGTCTGATTAGTCACTCAATAGAAATCGTCACGTGACCAACGTGATATGCCGTGTTTGGGGGTGATCAATTAAAAAACAGGAAAAAAGGATGATCAATGAATAAGTTACTTTTTTGTTGGAGCACTAAAAAGTCACAATATTCAAAACAAAAACAAAAACAAGAGTGAATGCTACTGGGCACAAACTAAGGGACCAATTTAGCATAAACCTACAATGTAAATTGAACCCAAACTAAAAACTTATCTTAGGTGAGAATTTTCAAAAAGCAAAATATACCAGAATCACTCGAAAATTGAAGAAATCTGTATTGACAGTTTCGGTGACAGTTTTGGTTGACGGTGCGGCCTATATACGTAACAGATGGATAGAAGCCAGCCTGAACCACTAAAAAACTGAAGAAACCTATGTTGACACTGCTTGGCGGCTTCTCATCATCCTGCTGTATTAGCCACTGAGCCCAAAATATCCTATGGTATTGCGCTTATCGTGTATTCTGCTCAAATAATTTGGTGCGATTAAACCAGGTTCTTTTTTGTATTCTCCCCATTCAGCTTTGCTCTTAATTTCCCTGGGGAATATCCATCGGTTTTAATAGCCCTTATTGAGCCTGGGTACGAACGAAAGCTGATCAAAAGAAATAAAATACTCAGTCATGAACACGGACAAACGACTATCTGTTTGGTTTCTACTCCAGGACAGGGTTGCCGGATTGGGTTACAAGGGGAGATAATCCTAGTTGTATCACTCTGAGACTAAACCAACACAGGCATTGGAATAGCGTCGAATTTGGAAATCGAGCGAGTCTTGAGGCAGATGTTCAATACCAGCCTCCTCGATTTCCAAATTTGACTCTATTCCAATGCCTGTATTGAGTGAGGGATAACACTTAGATGATCTACCCTTGCAGCCCAATTTGACAACCCTGCTCCAGGAGGGACCTATTATGTTTAGCTTGATCTGGCACAGTGTCATTATAGTGGGGTGACCGTTTTGATACCACCGTGGAGCAATGGTTAACACGCAAGTCTCTTATTACTCTAGCAAATTCGATACTCACTTAGTGATCCCAAACTCGTGGCCTTGTGCCAGACTAAGCTAAGCTTAATAAATAACTGTTTGACTACATCCCCGGAACAATAGTTAGCAATCTGAAATGGTTAGGAAGTTTGAAAATGGCATGTTCACATGTGGTCAGCCGCCATTGGGGTAGGATGAGGTCAAGTTTGCTTGAGGTCAACCTGAGATCACAATTGTTTAAAGTAAATTAAATTCGTGAGTAGAACGTGCTGCATTGTAAATCAGCATTGGGGCTCCAAATCCGACTACAATTGTCAAAACTAGTGTGCACATTTCCACTTTACCAGATGCCATGATGAGAATATTGGACAAGGACGTACGATAATCACAACTACACGAGTAACATGTTTGATTTGGGTCCTGATATTATGAATGATGTTAAATTAACACACGTTAGGACACAGGGAGTCTTAAAAGGCCATGCTAGTTCACCTGAGGTCAGCCGGCATCCTGTGGTAGGATGAGGTCAGGTTTGCTTGAGGTCAACCTGCGGTCACATGTCAACATTGTTTTAAATTCTGTACAGCATACTAGAATAAATGCAGAATCCAAAATGCATAAGAACATATATTACTGTTCACATCTGTGTAGTTTAAATAAGGTTTATATATAAAATAAGTCAATTTTGAAAACATCGCACATTAATTTTAACAGTACTGTAGTCACTTATTACTCAAGTGAGTTTGATACTCACTGAATGTTCCTTTTACTCTATCCAACGCCTTGTTTCGCGGAAATATGCACTCTTCTGAATTGAAATTCTTATTTACTCTTAAAGCTTAGTGATTACACTGTGGGACCTTTTTTTGTTAAACTGTTTTGTGCCTGGTTAATAAGTGTTATTTTCTGATTGCTTATCTCTAAAAAGTATAGAAAACGTCAATTATTTCCTTTAAAACTTTGCTTTTGTGACCAGGACAGTGATAATTAGAAATCTACTTATTTCTAATTGGACAAGGAGCATATTTGCACGTTTTTAATCACATAAAGTAAAAAAGAAACTAGCATTCCAAGGGAAATTATGAATCACCTCCACACATATATGCTGTGTTGAGGGTGATCATTTAAAACATTGGAACAGGGGTTGATCAATGAATAAGTTACCTCTTTCGTCTTTTGTTGGGCTGTGATCACTAAAAAAAGGTCTGGTTTGTCAAAAAACAAGCAGACACAAACTAGTGACCAATTTAGCATAAGCTTACATTGCATATTGAACCCCCCTCTAAAAACCTATTATGGGGGAATTTAAAAAAACAACATTTTCCCTACTCATTGTGGGGAGTGTGTGTGTGTGCAAATTTCTATGAAATCTTTTAGCATGAACGTCTGGGCGAATATATAGATACATATAAATGTCAGAACACTTGAATAACCTAAACCCAGCAATAAACCAGTGTTGTGGGTAGCGGTGATTAACAACTGCATATGAATATCACTGTCCTGGTCACATGAACAAATTACATTTTCTATACTTGTAAGAAGTATAGAAAATATTATTTGTTCACGTGACCATGTGTAGATGGTTTTTTTGATTGCTTGTGTGTAAGACACAAGCAATCAAAAAAAGCATCTACAACCAGCAACAGAAATCGCGTTGCACAATGTTATCGAATTCATTACATTTAACGTTCAACAGAAAAGCTTGCGAATCTCCGATCTACAGCAAATGATCTGTTTTGATTTCAGAACAGGTCTGGTTAGTCCCTCAATAGAGACCGTCACGTGACCAACGTCTTTTGGCAGCATGCGGCTCTGGAGTGATCAATTAAAACATTGTAAAAAGGGATGATTTTCAAAAAACAAGAGTGAACACTGCCGGACACAAAATAAGGGACCAATTTAGCATAAACTTAAATTGTAATTTGAACACCCAATAAAAACCTACTTTTGGGGTTTGGAGTGGGGGTTTAAAAAAAGAAGTTTTTTTTGTAATTTCAGACCTCTAGCTCCATTGGGGGTGATCAATCAAACAATTGGAAAATTGATTCTCTCGGTTTTTGTTGGGTGCTGATCACTAAAACAAAGTCTGAATTAAAACTACCCTAAAAACAAGCATGAACCTTGCCGGACAAAAACTAAGAGACCAATTTAGCATGAACGTACTTTGTAAATTGAAGCCCCTACTAAATACATTGGGGGGGGGGCGGTCAAAAGATAAAGAATACTGTCTTTTCTACACACACTTAAGAGTAACTGTCTAAATTGTCAGCCCTCTAGCTCCATTGGCGCGGACTTTACACATAGCCAGCCAAAACTGAAGAAAACTATATTCATGTTGACAGTATTGGTTGACGGTTTCTAATCCCATTACCAGTGGCCTCACTAAAAGAAACAGGTCTAATTAGTCACCCTTATAGAAACTGGCACGTGACCAACGTCTTTTGGCAGCAGGCCGTGTTGGGGGTGATCAATTAAAAAAATTACTTCTCTCTTCTTTTGTGTTGCGATCACTAAAAAAAGTATGAGGTAAAAATAAATACAAGCATGATCGCTGCCGGACATAAAACTGAGGGACCAATTCAGCATAAATTTACATTGTAAAGTGAACCCCCGCTAAAAAACTATTTTGGGTGAGAATTAAAAGATTTCTTTTTTCTAGACACAATTAAGGGTAACTGTAACATTTTCATCCCTCTAGCCCGTCGGTTTGGCCTGTACACGATAGAGGGATAGCCAACCAGAATCACTTAAGAACTGGATAATTCAGTTTTGTTTGACGGTTTCTAACTAACAATATCGTTACCAATGGCGTTATTGGTCCTTCCTCAATGTACGCATACATTTAATACAACACGGACAGAAAGACACAAGCTATGGGGAATATAGCAATGGTAATAAAAGTAAGAATAGCTTAATACTAACATTTATAAAACATTAAAAACTATTGGGTTGGCGACACATACATACATAGTCTGGCTGGCTCGCTGGCTCGCTCTCTGGCTGGCTATCTCACTTGAAAACTGAAGAAACCTATGTTGACAGTTTTGTTTGACAGTTTATAATACTATTCGACTTACTTGGATTTGACATTCAAAATCTCTAGTTTAGCATTGACAAATCTTGTCAAAAATAACACCTATTTTTGACAAGATTTGTCAATGCTAAACTATAGATTTTGTGGACGGTGTTTAAAAAAATAAACCATTTATTTTTTAAATTAAAGTTTAGTTCAATACAGCACACGTCCAGATGAGATATAATCAATCAAGAGTGTGTTGCGTCAAGCTCATCACGTTTTTGAGAACAAAAAAAGAGATTTAAAAATTGACTATAATTACAGCAGGGTCGTTGTAAGGGTTCCATGCGTCCTAGACGAGACCTTTTCACCAGCGTTGCCAATTTAGATAGTTTTTTCATTTAATTTTTTGAATTTGCAAGTTACGAAAAGACAAGTGTGGAGCAACCAGTCAAGATCGAACTCTCTACAGAAAGTAATGGTCTGCAAGATTAGCTTGCTAACCCTTGCCCCATGGCAAGGCAACCACAATTAATCTGTTTTATGTTATATTCATTAAGTTTAGATCACTCTGGCAATGAGCAACATGTGCGGGGCACCAAATGAGGATCGAACTCTCTACAGTAGTAATTGCCTGCGATGTTAGCTTTCACGGAGAGGCAACCCAAAGTTAAAGTTTTATTGATATTTAACAAGCTTAGCTTAGTCTGGCACGAGGCTACAAGTGTAGAGCACCCAGCTAGGAACTAACTCACTACAGTAGTAATGGTTTGCGTGACTAGCTTACTAACCATTGCTCCATGGCAAGGTGTGAAAAAGCATGGTCACACAGTAACGCCGCTACGAGGCACACCTGCTCATAGGGAGGCACAAATGATCAAAACGCTGATGAGGAAATGTTCATTGCTGAACCCTTGATTAAGAGAGCATTATATGCTTATTTCTGGGACCATAATAAGCAGGATGGAAAGTGTTAGTGGGGACATAAAAATGCACACAGAAGACATCAAAGTGATATGAAGAATGTAGATATCTAAATTATCTTTTATGGATAAATAAACATTGAATGCAACACGTCTTATTTAGTTCTTTATTGTTTGATTCGAAATTTCAGTTAAAAACAATGCGCAAAATCTATGCCATGAACAAAATTAGAGCAGAAGCATTTGGCAGGCACTTTTGATCACAATTCTGCGTTACGAGGCACAACATCTCTTTATCACACCCTGCTTCATGCAAAATTAATCAGTTCTATTTGATATTTACGAAGCTTGCAAAACAATGCTAAGGTGAGATGTCCTAATGAAGAGAAATAATGAAATCGACAGTCTTGTTCTGATGTTTGGCACAATGAATATAACAAGCCTAAAATCAGACCATAGACGCGCTAGTTCTTTTCTTGTGTAGAGATCTAGCAAGGGTAATGTTGCCAACTTTATTTTGAAGTTTACATCTAAAATTAAGTCAAAAAACATCTAGAAGCATCTAGATTATTCTGATAAAATCTAGGAAATACAGTACATATTATTAATAAATTAAATGTGACTTTAATCTTCAAAATTCATTTTATTAAAATATTACTTAATTTATTAAAAATATTACTTATTTTATTACTATCCATTAAATAAAAAATATTACTTATTTTATTAAAAGTCATCTAAATAGCAATTTCTGACATCTAGACGCAACCAAAAACATCTAGATCTAGATGAAAAACATGTAACATCTAAATTGGCAACATTGAACAAGGGATCACTTCTTCAAAACATCGCCGAAAATATAATGTTCATACATGAATTCATTTTAAATGCCTTTAAATATATGATACATCTATATCAAGTTAGTGTCGTACAGATCTGTTAACAAATCGAATAGACCGCTATGAGACCTCATCAGAAACATTAGACGATTATTTATCTGTACTCTATGTATGTTCGTACGTTACAGTGTATCTATGTATGCGGTTGTCTTTGTATCTTCCTAGCTCGGTATTTATTTGGGTATGGATATAGGTATATATTTAAGAATCTACACGTGTACGTAACAACATACATGAAACAACATACTAGGCTTACTACTGGACTTATACTAAGTTAAAACCTGATAAGTAGACAGATTTATTTTCCAGGTGTGTGATTCGGAACTGGGCTCCAATATGTTCAGACTGCTATACTGTTGGGTCACTCATCTCATGGGTAGCAGACCTTTATAATCAGCGCACATCTGCTTCTGTTGGAGTGTCTAGGATATGTGCTTAAAGTTGCAGACAACCGTACTTTTCTGATTCTTCTTCAGAAAGGACTGTTGGACTCTATAACTAGCTCAGGCATCTACCAACTACGGAATGTTCACGTCCTGTGGTTTAACCACAGGTCAGCTTTTCAGTCGGGCTATTCCCGTAAAGGGGCAACATACGCCCATTGCTAGCTCAGGCATCTGTCAGAAGGACACTCCTGTCAAACCTACGACCTTTGGGCCCGTCTCCCTTTCGCGCACCTCTGTGGACCATAGGATGCAAACTTGGTTTAAATGATGTGGTCGGCCCTGGGAAGGCCGCACTTCACCTTAAAACTACATTGCTCTGACTGGAGGGTTATTCCGCACATTGGTCCTAATGCCGTGGAAAAGCCTTCGAAAAATCTTCGTTCGCGGAGCCAAGTCATTCATATGTATATATTAGGTATTTACTAAACTTTGCTTCATTTTAATACAAAGCTACAAGCGCATTCAGTGAGGCTCGAACTCACATCAATGGACAGTTTCTTTTTTCTTTCTATCTATCTATCTATCATATATCTATCACCACGAATATAACTTCCGATGATTGTTCCAGTATCATATTTACATTATTACAGCTACATACGACTTTTCCTGACAGCCCATGAATGATGTGAATTTAAATCAGGGATGTCCAGACATCTATGCCAGAAATACAGATAATTTAATATCGAAATCTGATATTTAAGAGTCTACAAAATATAATTAGTACGTCTTTCTGGCTCTGGTCCGATCTTGATATTGTGAACTTGTCTAAGAAAACAAGTACAGAAGTTGCAAGAAATATTTCTTGCAATGTAAAGGTCCAGATATACTGCGCAAGTCTCTTATTCCAGTTGGGGTTATTATACGTTTTAGCTAGTTTGATAGATAGATACGAGGGAAAATATCAAACAACAATTGAAGAAGTATGTGTGTATACCGAGATTACTCGACAACTATAGACTGTACAACGTGGACATTCGTCAGATATATTAGTCAGCACACAAGGCAGTTCAGTGTCGAGTTTGAAGAAATTTTTGTTTTGATCAGCGGTCCTCGAGGTAGTCTAATAAAATAAAAATAGTATAGATCTTTCTTCATAGTTTCAATTAACTTATCTCCCTTGACTTCTGCTCTTTAAAATTATCTAAATTTA
>VCCN01006872.1:4600941-4614671 GCA_006491835.1 Architeuthis dux | reverse complement strand
TCTTGTTGTTCTTGTTACAGGGAAAAAACAAAGTCAACTCCAGCTCCATTGATAAAATCTTTTTCATGCTGCGACTTAACCTGGTCCGGTGAGGTTAATGTAAACTTTTTAAGTCTTCTTTTCTTTCCCTTCGTAGTATTTTTCCAGGCTTTCCTCTTTTTAATCACCGCTACCCACAACAGACCGGTTTAATCACTGTTGCTGGGTTTAGCATTCTCCCTTGTGTTTTGAAAATGTGGACCATTTAGTGATCACTACCCACCACCAATGTTTAATTCACAAGGTAAAAAGAAGCATATATAGGTGGCGGTGACTAATAATTTCCCTTGGAATGCTAGTGACAAAGTGTTAGAAACCGTCCACCAAATAGTCAACATAGTCAACAGAAGTTTCTTCAGTTTTTAAGTTTTTTTACTTCATATGTCGAAATATAAAGGAAAGGAATTATGATTTAATGCAGTGGTTGTGGTTCTTCAGTATTACACCAATGGAGCTAGAGGGCTGAGATATTTAAACATTTACTCCTTATTATGTCTAGAAAAAAACCCAGTTTTTTTTCGGGTTTTTAACCAAAAAAATATTTTAGTGTGTGGGTTGGGTGTTCAATTTACAATGTAAATTTATTTTAAATTGGTCTCTTAGTTTGTCTCCTGTAGTGTTCATGCTTGTTTTTTTGAAGATTTTGACTTTTTTAGTGATCACAGCCCAACAGAGAAGTAACTTATCCATTGATCACTCATTTTTCCAATTTGTTAATTGATCACCCCCAACACAGCATGCTGCCAAAAGTCATCGGTGACGAGGCTGTTTCATATTATTATTCTTAACTTTTTTCAATCGATCACCATTAAAACGACTGGCATTTTTATTTCATAATAAGCAATAAAACAGAACTGAATTAGTTGATTTTAAAACAAAATACTTCTTTTTGTATTTATTAGATGAAGTATTATAAATCTTCATTATTTAACATTTTTATGACTTTTACTCAGACCTTTGGGGGTGTGGGATCGAATCCCACCTACGCCATGTTTGTTTACATTCTGGTAGTTTCACTATTTTAATACTTTTTTTCGTTTTTCATTAGACGAAGTATTATAAATCATTATTATTTTAAATCTTTATTGCTACTTTTTTCCATCATCTTAATTTATTAGTTACTTTTATTGCAACTTTTACACTGACCGATTTCCCTCCGTAAATAGCGTTGATCGGAAAATAAAGTATAAGCCTTAGGCTGGAATCAAATCCAAATCCCCAACGGGAAGCATCGTTTACACCGGCATGCTCTACCAATTGAGCTACCAAGACTCAACCGGAAGACAGAAGTCCAAATAACACCCTTAAACCCACCCTTCATGTTTATTTACATTCTGGCAGTTTCAGTATTTTAATACATTTTTTCGTTTTTCATTTTTTATTAGATGAAGTATTATAAATCATTATTATTTTAAATTTGCATGACTATTTTTTACCTTCATCTTAATTTATTCGTTGGTTTTTATTGCAACTTTTACCGAATGGGGTTGTGGGTTCGAATCCCACCTAAGGCTTAGGCTTTATTTCCCGATAAACGCTATTTACTCAGTGCATAGAGAAGTCGGTCTGAGTAAAAGCTGCGATACAAAGCAACTAATAAATTAAGATTAAGGTAAAAAGTTAATTTAAAATAATAACGAAAATACATCTTTATTTTTGTACCAAAGCTCTACAACCTCACCATCATAATACCTTAACATTAACCCTTATAGCACTACCAAGCCGATATACTGGACTCGGTAACGTAGCCAAAAACACTACAAGGGCAATATATCGGCCTAAAAAGGCCAGCCGGACCAGCTTAAAAACTGAAGAAACCTTTGGTGACAGTTTTGGTTGACGGTAGTGTTTTTCGCTACATGGTCAAAAAGGTCATATTTCTACAAGGGTTAAACATGCTCGTTTTTCAACACTCACATATACGCACTGCTGCTTCTTTCCCAGTGGTTCCCAACCATTTTAAGTCATTCCCCACTTTTGTCAACAAGATCACTAGTATCCCCCCTTCCATGTATTAACTTGCAGCAAAGAATAATTTTAAATAATAACTTTATTTTACGTATGATTAGACAGCTTCATACTAAGAATTAGTTTAATTTTATAATTGTACAGCTGCTGCCGTGTATTTGTTACTCAAAGAAAGCAAGCGAAAATAATTGAAATTCCAATTTATTGCAAACAAAATACGAATTCTGCTATCGTAACTGATATACACATCAAAGTGTTCTTGTTTTCTTCGATTTGTGGGTCTATTAGTGAGAGAGCACATTTTAAATCATTCTCAACTTGGAGCTTATTTCGAGTTTTCGACTTGATAGATAGAAGTGAAGAAAACCCTACTGGATTTTTATTTTTACCTAATAGCCTTATTCCCCCTAGGACTACCGAAACAAAACCCGGTTGGGAACCAGTGTTCTACCCAAAACATTCTGCTTCTGTGCACCCACATGATAGAAAGTCATTTTCCTACCGATTGTTTGTTTGTTCTTCCTTCACACAATGATTATCTTTACCAGGTCTCTTATTCACTAGTAATACCTTGATTATTGCGGTTAATTCGTTTCCAAATTTTCCCTGCCGTTCACAACCGCATTGTTCGAGGTCTGATTAAAATTTAATGTGTTTTTTCTTCAGTATATTGTCAAACTCCAGGACAAAGTCAGAATTGACTTTACTTTCCTATATAACAAGAACAATCCTCACCAAATATAGGAGTAAACTGACATATAGAATCAGCATTTCACTACCGAGATTTGAACTCGCGATCAGGTGATTTATAGCCTTGTGTGTTATCACCTGCGCTAAACTGACAGGTCTTACATACCTCCAGAATTTAAAGTAGAATTACGCAAGGAAGTAGAAGTAGGAGCAGAGTTTGTCTCTGGGGCAGCTAGGCTTGTAGTTAGTTAAATGTGTTTGTACAGCAAAACCGGCACTAATCAAAACCGCACTGTTCAAGGTCTGATTATAATTTAGTGTTTTTTTGTTCAGCTTATATCTAGCTATTTAAATTTGTTTGTACAGCAATACCCCAACCGTACTTCTTCAAAGCCGCACTGTTCAAGGTCTGATTATAATGTAGTGTTTTTTTTCTTCAGCTTATATCTAGTTATTTAAATTTGTTTGTACAGCAACACCAAAACCGGACTATTCAAGGTACCGCTGTGTATCAGTCACATTACTTGAAGAAAGTACAATTTCAAACATCATTCTTCGAAATCTTTTATAGTAAGAAATAGAGTGACCCTTTGCGAGGCTACCGTCGGCGTGACCAGCGTGATCGCAACTGCAGTTTTTGTTGCTGCTATTACCACTGATACTACTCCTGGTAGTGGTAGTAGTAGTGCTGGTGCTGCTACGGAGCGAATTAACTTCACTTGTACTGCCAGTATCGTTATGTGTACATACGACACCCGGGAGAGGAACACGTAGGACATGGATGGAGAGGAATTTACCGCACTATCAAAACCTTAGATCGCGAAAAGACCCTAATTAGGGGAGCCTGTTTAAAGCACTGGACGTAAAAGGGACAGGAGGTGATATTAAACCGCTCTTAAATGAGAACCTTTTTGGGAGTGGCGCTTAAAGAGACGGACATACAACGAAGTAAGTTTTGATTTTGTGGGTTTGCAGTAAGGACAATTATTCTTCTTTTTTCTTTTTCTTTATATCTCCAAAAATAAAGGAAAGGAATTATGATTTAATGCAGTGGCTGTGGTTCTTCAGTATTGCATGAAAAATAAACATTTCATTTCATTTCTTTCTTGGGTAGTCAAAATATTTGTTTTTAAAAATTCATATTATTTCTAAAGTTTTTTTTGTTTTTTTTTATAGCTTTTTTGCAAATATGCATAGTACATTGATTTAATGCAGTAGCTGTGGTTTTGCAGTATTACATGAAAATAAACAAATTTAATTTCACTTCATTCTGGGGTAGTCAAATTTGCCTTTTTAAAATTCATTTAATTTCTAAAGTTTTTTTTTTTGTTTAGTTTTTAGCTTTTTAGTTAATATATAAGTAAATTGATTTTTTTTTTTTTTTTTTTTTTTTTTTTTTTTTTTTTTTTTTTAAAGAGAAAAGTAATATATTATGCTGTCTCTTTTATTTTATTTATTCATTTACTAGTGAATTCCCTTGAAAAAAAATTCACGGATATATTTGAATTTCCATGAAACAATTTCTTTAAAAAATAAATAAAATAATAAATTCGTTTCCGTAGAAATGTCCATAATTTCAAATGGTGGCTAAGAAGTATTTTTATCAGCAAAATATTTACTCATGAGTGGAAGAGTCCAGTGTTACGGACAGCGAACCAAGAAGGCCACACTGTTCCTTATTAGAGTAGATCTATTCATTTATTTATTTATTACTTCAAGTAGATTGCTATAAGTCGGTTGTGTATAATAGCTTTGGTCTTAGCAGCCGACAGAAATACTAAATCAATTGGATATCCACCGCTTTTAGAACTCACTTTTCAAGGCTCTCATACATCAATATCAGCTGTATTTTATATTTTTTATAAAGTGTCGTTACCACAAATTAAATCTGAACGATTTAGAATATAATTCTTATTAAAAACTAAAAGAAAAGGACCTTATTCACACTTACTTTCCTATCGCCAATTCGTAATTGCTTTTACTCTAACAATTATTTGTCAAACTCCAGTCCAAGGACAATCCTCACCAAATTTAAGAGTAAACTCTTCACTGTTTGTCTATTAAACCAAACAGATATACAAAATTAAAATTTCCCTGCCGTGATTTGAAATCACGACCGAGCGATTGCTAGGCGGCTCTCTTACACCATCTTATATATTTACGAATGTATTCATTATATATACAATACAAAAGTTGCAGTTATCCTCTTCAGTTTGAATAGAAGTGGGAGTGCAGTTTGGCCCTGCAGCAACCAGACGTGTTTCCCTTACGCTTCATAAACATGCCGCTACGAAAACGCACTGCAAAGTTTTCACGACGCAACTTGATTATGGTCATGATTACGCTGACCGGCAACCCTATTTGATGTAAACAGAAAAATGTGTGCATATTCTTTTCGAAAACAGTAAACTTATTGCACAATACTTACTATTTGTGAGTTTGGCTGTAGCTGTAAAAGAAAGGATTTGTTATCGGGAGTTCTCGCACCAAGTTCAGATATTTATTACCATTTACAAATTTACGAGAAGCAAACATTTGATTTCAAAACTGAACTAAGCGAAATTCTCACTAGGTAACTGACTGGGGCGCGCATGTTGTAGAAGTGGTTAGCAGTCTATTATTGCAGATCATTCCTAGTATTGTGAGTTCGATCCTCACTGAGTGCCCCGCTATTGTGTCCCAATGCCAGACTAAGATATGATTAGTAAATATCTACTAAAGTAACTTTTACGTCGTGTAAAATCTTCGATAGCGCCTGTGATTAATTGTCGTCATATAACTGTACACATGCCGGTAGAAATCAGTGGTAGTTTCAGCAGACGGGTGGTCCCGACAATTGAGGTTCTATTTCAAGTAGCAAATAAATGTGTAAAGATTATTACAAGAAATTGAACGAAAGGTAAATTAAGTATTATTGATAATTTTGTATTTCACTGTAAAATATATACTTAAAACAATGTTAATAATAATGAACTATGAAAGATATTGAAAAAAACTTTCAATTTCAGTGTTCTAGACGTTATAAAATATTAAAATTCTAAAACTTCAAAATCTTTAAAAAACCTTAAAATCTTTTAAAAAAACCTTAAAATCTTTTAAAAAAACCTTAAAATCTTTTAAAAAACCTTAAAATCTTTAAAAAAAAACCTTAAAATGTGTAAATTAATTTGTTTATGAACGTAGTTCCGCATTGTGTATTGGTATATGTCTTCTGATGTTAATAATAATGGTAAACAATACTGTTCATAGCGAAACATGTGTATCATTATTGAACTAGTATACCCGTGTCGTCAAAAATGACGGCATATATGTAATTGATATTTTGTTAAAATCTTACTGTAAATCATAAAAATTAAATGAATTAGACAAAAATATTTTAGTAGTCAATTAACGAAATCTTTATATCAGCATATGTACTCATCACCCCTTTTCCCTTTCATTTAGTGTGTTACAGACACGAGAATAAATATACAATTTATGCGTGACTGCAGGACTTAACGGAAGCGTCTCTACTTTATTTTTGGTTGTTATTTTCAATAAGAAACACTGGTTTCTTTTGTCGGAAATCTTTAAATTCGTATGCTGAAGGTTTTTCTAAAAAAGAGAAAAGGTAACCTGGAACAATGAACGAAACGAAACTGGACGAAGCGTCTGAAAAAACGAGTCTTTTCCACTCTACAAGGAACAGCGGCGCCGGTGGGAGTAATGCCGGCCCGAGCCGCGACTCGTGGAGGGCGACCACAAGCCGGTTGTTTCTTCATCACCATCAGCGTCAGCAACAGGTCCGACCCAAAACCCACCATTACCTGTACCGTCACCATCACTACCACCATCTCCATCACAAGCAACAGCAAGAGAGCCCCCCTAAAGAGCAGGCATCGCAACAGCCACAGCGTTGCAATGCTGACCAAATGTCTACTGTGCACCAACAGCACAAACAAATCCTACTGCACCATCATCACCAAGCCCAGTCCCCAAACCTGCAGCGAACATCACAATCGGGCCACTCTCATCTGCACTCGCATCTTCACGGCCATCGTCATCACTCCCCGTTTACGCCGCAAAAACATAAAAGGAAGAAACAGCACCTGCAGTTAACCCACGAGAGCCGTCTGGACGGGTCCTTAACGCCGCCTCCCGTGGCCGAGTCTTCCAACGTTCAGCCAACCACACCATCAACCCGTCCGCCACCTGTTGCGTCTTTTCTTACAGCTACGTCCGAATGTCCCAACTGCGGGACCAGTAGGGACCGCTTACAGCAGAGCCAGTACCAACATCCCTATACACATCATTATCAACACCAGCACCCTCTCAGGACAGGATTACCCGCGGGTGCCCGCAGGAGCAATGCACCTGCAAGTGTGGACACTGAGGGCGCCACCCAAACGGCATCTGGTGGAACAATTGTCCAACATTGCTGTGGTGTTGGTGGTGCCCATCCTCCATCGACCCCGACAGGCTCCGGAGCCATTATTACAACAGCGACAACGCCACTGTCAGCGTGTAATCATCTACCAGCCATAAGTGATGATCATATTGTATTTATTTGGGATACTCATTACTTCCGCTCCTTCCAAGGAATCGTTCGTCTTCTACAAGTGGTGAGTTTCTCTTTTCATCTCATCGTTTTTCGATCGTTTTAATGATGTTTGCATCAGGGCCAGAATTTAACATTGAAGAGGCCCAGTGCATAACATCTAATCTGATCTGTATGTTGTGTTAAATTGTAAATATTGTTGTTTTTTTTATGTACATTTAATAGTGATTTTTATGAATGTTATTTTGTTTTTAACGTTGACGTGTAAATATTGTTCATAACTGGGGGCCTTCTAGTTTTGTATTTAGCCATTATCTTCAAACAAGTCAAAACAAAAATGAAATATTCATAAAATTATGTTTAATTTAATGTAAAGTCCTTCATGGACCTGTAATCTATCTCTACGAAATATAATAAATCCTCAAACAACTTGAAACACTGAAAACGAAAAATATTTTTAAATACATATTGTGGGGGGGGGGCATACCATTTTGGAGTCCTGTGCAGTTGCACTGTTTGTACTGCCTCCAGAATGGCCCTGATCAGCACCGGTTTCTGGTAATAGTATTCAGTTCTGTATTCCGAATTTACCAATACCTTTAAAAGACTTACTCAGCCTACGTTTGGCCCGGAATATGATATCCCAATGTTACTGAAGATGATGTAAAATATATTGAAATATTTAGGTTTCAAGTACTAATGGAAATCTAATTACGTGCTATGTTGTTTCGTTTGAATGATTTAGTTTAGCCATATTTAAGACACACACTAAATCCCCCCTACACCTTCACCTCCACGCATACAGACACACACACATGCAGATACGTGCACACATATACTAGATATGAACAAAATATACTAAAATGAAAAAAGAATTCAAGCGTGTAAGCGACATTTGATTTTTAAAAAATGTGTTAGACAATGCAATACACATATATTTGTGTGGGAAAAAATAAACAAGATTAAAATGCACGCCGTGCAAAATAAAAGGCATGTTATCGCCTGCAGCTCCCATAATTTGAAATAGCAGTCAATTTACATAAACAAAAAACAGAATAAAATATATTAAAAATACAGGCGGTAAATATTTTGTCGTCATTTAACTATATTTAATTATGCATTCTTGTTATAAGACATAGAATGAAAAATATGCATTTCAAAAATTTATAAGATATCGGAATAAATCTATAAAAATGATGAAAAATATTTAAAATAATATTGAGTGAAAAAGTCTTTTTTCACAGATCAAAAGCCTGAATGATAATTAATCGAATAAAACAAAAAAGAATCATTTTTTTTTTAATCCTAAAATAAGAGTTCCGTTCTAGCAGTTCCTGGATATTATTCTAACAAAAGGTAAACATAATTAGTATCTTCGAAATTTGGAATGGACAATTATTTATTTGCCTTTTAATAAATAAGTATAGGAAATTTCATTAAAATCGAATATGCTGATTTTTTTTGCCAGATTTTAAAAAATTTCTCACTGAAAATTTCGCCGATTTTCTTCTTACCTAGCATATACATACATGTATTCACATCGAACACCTAAGCCTTCGCGAGTTCCATCTCTCAGGCAGGACCTTCCCATTGCATTAACTGGATAGGGTCGGGGGCATGCACTGATGTCTGCGGCAAAAGCTAGTGGTAATTTCTGCACCTTCCCATCGTGCAAAAGTCACACTTTACCCCCATGGGTAAACAGATATTGACGTAAAGTCGCCATTTTTGGTAATACGGCATAAACTATTTCTGCCATATTTTTGCGTCATTTTAACCCTAACCACTACCACTACCACTAAACACCAACCCTAACATCTATCCTTTGTAATTAAATTTAATGGAATACAGTTTTAAATAGTCAAGTTTTCTGATTTCATTTGTTCCGTGCTTGACCTATCCTTTGTAGTTAAATGTATTTTCTTTGTGTTCTTTCTTTCCACATAAACTCTTGTAAGATATAAATAATTGGTCCGAGGTACCATGCATGCAACGAAATTTTGCCTTCGCATGGACCCAAGAACCATTCACTTGGTTTGTGTTGATTGTTGGATCATTTGGATCCACAAAATGCAGGGAATCGCTCACTGTAAATTTCCCGTCTCAAGCGGAAACAGCCGAGTCGTCGTGTTCCGAAACGGCAGCCATATGGAGACGGGAAAGGTCATGATTGCCCGGAATATATCTTAGTGGCAATCCTGTTACACGATAGACAGTCCATCCGCCATTTGTAGTGTAAGAAAGTACAGTCCACTGTATGATCCAGATGTTAGACGTTTGTAGTGTTTAAATGGTCCAAATAGTTTACACCGGTTCAATGTATTAGGTGTATATAGTGACCTACGTTACGCCAGGTCACTATATAATTACCACTTTGACCACCTGTTACGATTCAACATTTATATGTCAAAAATCTACTGCTTCTTGATATTTAGTAAACTCCTATTTACCCGAAGCCCTACGAGAATAGGATGTGATACACGGTCGATTTAACTTGGGGAACCTCACACCCGAACATGTGAAGAATCCTCTTTAGTCCTCGCAACAATTGTTGTGAGGACATAAGAGCACTTCACATTGGTCCAGAAATGATCTTCAATATATACATTTTGTTGATCGGGATTGATATTTAGTAAACTTAACAAAATCGGAGTGAATGGGTATTGGAAGATTGTGTTGCACCAATCTTCGAAGTAGACAGGATCTGCTTGTTTTGATAACACCGTACAATGCGATCTTTGTTCCTGGGTATTTCGTGATATTTTCTGATTGCTTATGTGTAAAAAGTATAGAAAATTGCTGCTATTCCCTTCAAACATCTGTGGCCAGGACAGTGATATTCATATGTAATTGTTATTCTTCCTGTATGTGATTGAAAATGTGCAAATTCGCCCATTGTCCAATTGAAAATAAGTAGATTTGAAATTATCACTGTCCTGGTCACAAAAGCAAAGTTTGAAGGAAAGAATTGACATTTTCAGAGATAATCAATCAGAAAACAATCGTTGCACAATGTAATCTGCATTCGAGATCCTGGCTTGCATCTGGGCTTGAACCCTAACAGTTGGTGCTAGTGGAAAGTACACAACGACCTCAGCCAACAACACAGGTCCAACGCATGCAAATATTCTTTATCTGATATTTATCGTCAAATTTAATCTGTATTATAAAGATAGCATAGTACCCGTCAAACATGACAGGATTATTTACGCTTGGAACGGCATTTCTGCCAAGGATCAGAGTATTTGTGCGCGCTGTGCTTGTCTCACATCCCCGGAACTTCTTCCTGGGATCAGAATGTAGAATCTATGCGAATAATAGTGCTCAGTATGTATTAAAATAGAGCTTGTATAATATTATAGGGTCTCCCCACGACAAATTCGTTTCACACTTATTAGTGACTCTTCAGGTGAAACATGATCTTAAAACTTGGTCTTATATATATTGTGTATTATGTATTATATACATTTTTAAAAATGCGTTTTTTAAGACCAGAAACGCAATATGCATACACTCGTTAGTGTGGGGGTATGTTGTATTTATCATCTAAAGAAAATATCTTTCACCTGACTTAATACACAATCTGAGAATTGTCCACCACATGTGCAAAATATGAATCAAATATTGCTTTGCAAGTAAAAGGTTAAACATTTTAAAGGAATTTGCATTCATAACTTGCAAATTATTACCAGGTCACATAATATCTGCAACCAAAACTAATGACACGTTTTGTCATTGAATTATTTTAAAGCAGCCCTACCATCAAACAAATATCTGCATGAATTCTTTACAAGAAACAACTCTTATAGAAAATATACTTTTTGGTATTGAGCAGGCCATAAAAATATAAATCTTAACTATTCAAAGAGCTTTTCGGACTATTGAACTCCTTGTTGTTTATGTTGTTAACACGACCGACGTTTCGACCGATCCATTCTACGGCCTTGTTTTGTTTTACCACCATTACATTCGGATAATACACATCGTTTTAACAACATGTGTTTTGAGTTTTCGTTCACATGCCGTCTGAGATGGAGTGGGGGATTTGCATATGAATGGAGGGGGCTGATTCAGATACGGTATAAGGGTTGACTCCCTTGGAGTGAAACTTTCGCAAGTTGTTGCTGTTCAATCACAGTATTGGGTGTCTTTTCGTCGGTTCTAGTCGTGTACCAGATTTCTTCTGACATTGGAATCGCGTAAACGGCTCGAGCTTGGAAGGAGAAGAAAGATTCAGTCGGTAGATTTGTCTTCCCTCTCCTCATTTCGGAATACTCGGCACCGGACCTAAGATAGGGCAATGTTTCTTTTTTCTTCTTGCCTGTTTTAACCACACAATATAAACAACAGTAAGGAGTTCAATCGTCCGAAAAAAAAACTCTTTGACTGTTAATGACCCTTCGCAAAACTATAGACAAATCTTAATGACCCTTCTCAAAACTATAAACAAATATAATGACCCTTCTCAAAACTATAGACAAATCTTAACTAGTTGATCATTCCTATGCTTTGATTTTGTCTTTATGTATCATGCTCTCTATCCCAGTGTACCTTAAACTTTTTCTACGTGGCTCACCTCGACAGCTCTGAAAAATCTGAAGTTACTCTTACTATAAAAAAAAATGCAATCATATATAATGTAGCAAAAAGAACATCATATGCTCTTGCATATGTATGGCCAAATCTTGCGCGTTCACGCTTTGATTAACCCCCTCCCCTTACTATAATAAAACAGTCGGCTCGGATGGAGTAATGGTTAGAAAGTCTGTCTCACACGCAGAAGGTCCTGAGTTCGAGTCCCGGTATGAGTGTGGCAATCTCGTGTGGACAAATCCCCCTGTGCACTCAGCAGCTAATTGAGTACACTCTAAGCTGCGTGATTAGGGTGGAGGTATCCCTTCGCTGGATTTGCATCCAGCCTGTTCTCAACCAGACTTGATACTTGCAAGGATCACTAAGCTGACAAGCAACAGAAAACCGGGCCTTCGTCCCAGGGTTCCATATTCCATTGGGAGTCGTCTCTTAAGACACGGGGCGCTTTTTTCTACCTACTATAATAAAGTAAATGTGTGTTAAAAAGGGATAATAATATGTTGAATTCAGAAATTTACTAAAATGTAGTGCGTTAAATCGAATTTAGTTCCTTAATCTAAATTAGGAATTAATACTATTGCACCATAAGGAATTAATCTCTTAACAAATCAGTTTTGAACCACGGAACGTTTTTCGCTCATCTCACCCAAATTCCGAATTGCTCCCAATATATTAAAATTGCCCCTTATGGGGTGTGCGCCCAACGTTCAGAATCCCTGATCTAGACAAATCAGCTTGGCAATCTCTGCAGATTAAAGTCAAAACAGTTCTACCCTGGCTTTGAAATTACCACGTTGGGTATTGACTGATGATAAACTAGCAACGGGGGACTATGGTCTCTGACGTGGCATTCAATAAATCTTTGGGTAATCTTTGCTTTGACGTATGTAAATCTATGGCGGTGTTTAACCAGCTCCGAAGTCATACATATGCTCTAAAAAGTATAATTCTTTTATTAAAAAGTATAATTAAACAACATATTGATCAGAAATTAACGCTTTAATGAAATTAAACACGTCTTTATCAGATTGTGCACCATGAACTTGTCAGTTTAGCACGAGTTCATGGTGTGCAAACTGAGGCTCCAAAGTCATACACATGCTCTAAAAAGTCTAATTCTTTTATTAAAAAGTATAATTAAACAACATATTCATCAGAAATTAACGCTATAATGAAAATGAAAATGAAACCAGTCTTTATCAGATTGCGCACCATGAACTTGTCAGTTTGGCACGTCATATGCACTGTTTCTATTTCACCTTGACGAGTTCATGGTGTGCAAACCGATGAAGACAATCGTTTAATTTCATGATTGCATTCATTTCTGATGATTATGATCTTGAATTATACTTTTTGAAGCCTTTGTATCACTATGCTGATTAAACACTACCATAGATGTATGTACGTCAAAGCAAAGATTAACATATTTGATACACTTTCCACTCAAATGTTCTGCAAACATCATTTCACTATGAACTGTGTATTCTTCGTTTCTGCGCTCATGATGTTGCTTAAGCATCTCCTTGTTTCTTTCTACGTATCATAATGACTTGACTTCGCGGACGAAGATTTGGGACGGAATTCTACGCCTGTTGCGAGTTCGCCGGTTGCCGGCAGATCCCACAAGGTAGAGGCATGTTCTTCCACGGCAGCTGCAGAAGGTCTGTCAACCGGAAGGAGTTCCGGTTTAACGGCGTTGTCTAGTTGCTGATTGGGAACGTGGAAAGTCCTCAGCCCTGTCCACTGAGATTTTTTTTATTTGGTATTAAATAGATTATTTTAATGCAGTCAACTTATGTTTCCCCCAAACCAACCATTTACTAATAAACATCTGAACTTTCTGTTACTTGATTTTATGTCAAATACTATGAAAAAGTATCAGTTCATGTCTTAGATATAAAGT
>VCCN01006872.1:4560482-4573284 GCA_006491835.1 Architeuthis dux | reverse complement strand
ACCAAGTTAAGAGTTGTATTTTTTTAATGTTTGTAATCATTTAAATAATTGTGACATACATTTTCCTAGATGTGTAAGATTTGTCAGTTTGACTCAGTCGATAAGAGAACCGCTTAACGATCACTTGGTCGTAATTTCAAATCACGGTAGGGAAATGTTAATTTTAGATATCAGTTTGGTTTAATGTGACGTGACAGACAAACAAAGAAGTGTTGCCTCCCCTATTTAGGTGAGGATTGTTTTGCTGTTCTTGTGGTGGAAAAGCAAAGCTGACAATATAAAAAAAACCTTTCAGTAGTCAGTTTTGTAGTTATAGCATCCGATATTCAATATATTCTTGCTAAAACTGTATTCTTTTTCTTTTCAAAAATATACGAATGTAAAGAGGACCAAAGACAATCAAATTCATCCAATTTGTAGCCAAACAAATAGTTTATTCTCGCACGCAATGTCTGCTGCCAAGAATCTCAAGAAAAATTGATATCTTGAGGTAAAAAAAAGGAGTTTGAAAATGAAGCAATAATTATTTTTATGCGGTTTTTATTTCTACAATACAATGACTAGTATCATCACTGACAGTTCTCATAAGTGCACAACAACAGGCTCAGCTGATTTCTGCTACTGATACTATGTGTGTGACAAACGTGATGGAAAAGGAGAAAAAAGAAGGTTAGGTAGTTTAATAAGAGGTTAGGGAGGGATAGGGGAGAAAACGTTAATTCAATAAATGGGTTGGAACGGAGATGAACCGATGACTGCGACTGATACTTTAAGCGTGAAAGACACGGCTCTTATTATCTATATAATCTCATTCATTATTGTATTGTTATGTCGCCTTTACTGTGGAAGTATGTCAGATTAGGAGATACTTTAAAAATTCTGAATACCGTATTTAACGGCTTATAAGACGCTCTCGTTGCATCCAACGCTGATATTATGGATAATAATTCGAGCACCGAAGGCTCAAGAAGCTTTAGATAAGTTGCAACTAAAAGCATACCCTTGTAAGACATTTGCTTAAGATAGCTTTTTATGTAATACTATATCAAATAAGTAGCTTTTTATGCAAATGTATTTGTAAAGTTTAAACGTTTGGACAACCGTATCATCTACCCAATTAACTTAACGTAACTATTTGTGTGTCTATGGTACATTTCTGCTAATGCAGTGGTCTAGTATGCTATTCCTACTGTTTTGTAAGTAGTTCACGGTATCATGAGATTTCGTTTGATTGTCACGCAAAATCGTGTAGTATTAGATGTTCCACTGGGCTCATTGTGTATTACGATGTGAAATACGGTAGTTATTTACTAAGCATTGCTTAGTTTGACTCAAGACAACAAGAGCCAGCGCGTCCATTAGGCGACCTTAGGCTGTCGCCTAGGGCGCAAAGGTCCTTGGGGCGCACTCCAAACTGAAACAAAGTCGTTAAAGTACAACCAGGAGCGCATATTTCAAGTCTCGCCTAAGGCGCATAACATCCTCCGAGCAAATCTTAAGTTGCGTCTAGAGCGCTTAAAATCCTTGTGCCGGCCTTGAAGACAAGCTGTATAGAGAATCGGACAACACAAATACAATTACAATCTGGGTTGGAAAGAAGTTATCATTCACGCGATAATACCATTTTTTTCTGGATTCTTATGCTTCTTCCTCAAAACCTTTTCCCGTTTACAATGACTTCTTTTAAACAATCTTCGTGGGTGCAATTTTCAAAGTAGTGTACTAGATACCTTTACAGTTATAGTTATACTAGTTAATCCCCGTGAAAAAAAATCACGTATATATTCAAATATCTACTATTACTGAATTCTCATTAACTTTTGACTACTATTTTCCTTCATATTAATTTAAACATTTTGTTTCTGTAACCTTACTCAGGCCGTCGATCTACGGCATTGAGTAATCTCAAGTGATACTCGAATTCACGTCCAGCCTGGTTAAATAAATAATGAAAAGGAAAAACTGCTGATGTCTTTTCAGTGGAAGAGTCCATTATTTCAAATGGTAGATAGCAGATATCTTTATCAGCGAAATCCCCACCTTTAAGTAGAAGAGTCCATGGTTACGGAGAGAGAACAAAGAAAATCACACTGTTCATTATATGAGTAGAAATTTATGACTAAGACAACGCAAATAGGAACAAACAATAGAATTAAGAATTATAAATGAAAACCAATGACTAATATCGAACAGGCATGAACCCAACATTTGCAAAATTTAGTCCCAGGACCAGTCATCTAAATACAGTATTGTGTCTGATGAAGCACCACAATATATACGTGGCCAGATCGAAGATAAAACTCTCACTAAATAATCTACAATGTGCAATAACAGCTCCTGCCTCAAAGAGGATTGAGGTTGTACTCGCGAAGTCCGTTAAAATAATGTCAAATTTGTATTAAAGATTTTCTCACGAATAATACGCTGATAGCTGTGGTTAACGAGCTCTTTTTGCATTTTGTTTTTTAATCTGTCAGCCAAAACTATCAACATAGGTTTCTTCAGTTTTTAAGTTTGGCTGGCTGTGTATCGCGCGTGCTGGTCGCATCAATGGAGTTAGAGGGCTGAAAATTTAAACATTTACTCGTTATTATGTCAAGAAAAGGCGTTTTGGGTTTTTCTTAAATCGTCCGCTAAGTAGGTTTTAGTGGGGGTTCAATTTACAATGTAGGCTTATGCTAAATTGATCCCTTAGTTTGTGTCCAGCAGCATTAACGCTTGTTTTCTTTTGTGAAAAATCAGACTGTTTTAGTGATCACTGTCTAACAAAAGGCGAGCGAAGTAACTTATTCATTGATCAACCATTTTTCCAATTTATTTAATTGATCACCCCCCAACACGGCATGCTGCCAAAAGACGTCCGTCACGTGACAGTTTCTATTGAGTGACTAACCAGAGCTGTCTGAATTAAGGACTGTTTTTCTGGATTAATTTGTAATAAAGAGATCCATGCTTCGAACCAGAAATGATTCGTTTGGCTTTGTGGTTTTTAGTTTCTGTCTGATTCTACTGTGTGACGGTGCACGTTCTCCAGTACGGAATGGTGCATTATTCCATTGTTTTGACCAGATCTCAATTATTCTGAAAGTTTGCACAATAGTTCAATTGTGGACAAGAAGCGACCTGTACAAATAAATAAAAATAAATGCTAACGAATCTCAGCCGCAGTGCACGAACACACACGGATAAAAAGATTTTTTAAAAGACATTCGGAATGGGAGTCTTTCTGAGAATTTGGCTTATTTAAACGTGACATTGTGGGTTATCTCGACCAACAATGACTTCGAAAAAGTGGTGGAGGTGAAAGAGAAAGTTGGGGAGAGAAGGAGACTGAAAAGGAGAGATAGAAGAGACAAAGGAAGAGAAACAACGTTGTGAAGAAAAGAAAGAAAGAAGGGAGGGCATTAGACGGAAAGGGAAAAAAGAGAGAGTAAAAGGAAGAAAGAGAGAGGAGACGGGGAACGAGACAAACAGGAAGTGGGGAAGGGAAGACGAGAGAGAAGGAAACGGAGAAAGAATAAAGCAAATGGCGGAGAGGAGCGGATAAGGGGGAAAGAGAGAGAATGGGGCGGAGGAAGAGAAAAACAACACAGGGAGAGAAATATAAAGAGAATAACAATATGTGAGAAAAGGGGAGAAGGGGGAGAAAGAGACGAAAAAGAGAAAACCAATGGGGAATGTAAAAGGAAGAGAGGGGAGATGGAGAAAGAGAGAAAAAAAATGATGGAAAGACAAAAAAGAAAATAAAGAAGACTGAGAAAGATAGAAAGAAGGAGACTTAAAAAAGGAAGAAAAGAGACCAAGGAAGTGAAAAAACATGAGTGAGGTATTAGGAAAGAGAGAAGGGGACAGACTAAAAGAAAAGAAATAGAAAGATAGGAGAAAGAGAGGGAGAAAACGAAAGGGGTAGATAATGAGATACAAAAAACAAGGGGAGATAAGTGAGGAGAGAAAAATAAAACTCCTATTGAATTGAATGACCGTTTGACATTTCTTTGTTGTGGAAAACCCCGCCAGTCCGACGCATCAGGGTCGACCAAACGGCGCTCACCAACTTGGGTATTGAGAATAATGAAGCCCTTAGGCTAATACAGGTATACCTTGATTAGTGCGGTTAATTCGTCCCCAAATTCCCCGTACTGTTCAAAACTCCACTGTTCAATGTCTTATCATAATTTAATGTGTTTTTTCTCCAGTTCATACATAGTTACATTAATTTGTGCAGCAATATCTTAACCGTACTACATCAAAACCCGCACTAGTTAAAACCTTACTATTCCTGTATTGTATTCATACTTTCCTCGCTTCTCTATCTCTCCCTCTCTTTCTCTCTCTCATGTTGTTCCTTTTCTTTTTTTCTCTTTTTCATAAACTTTATTCCTGGTTTCTCCCACCCTGTTCTCTCGTTCTCTCTATCATACACTTTCTTTCGTCGTCCCCCTTCTCTCACTCTCTCTTTTATAAACTGGTTTTCTCTCTCACAGACCCTCATCCCTCTCTTGTTTTCTCTCTCACAGACTCTCACCCATCTCTTGTTTTCATAGACTTTCTTTCTCTTGTTCTCTCTCCGAGACTTCCTCCTGTTTTCTCGGGCATAGACTTTCCCTTTCCCCCGTTATTTTCTTGATATCTCTTTCTTTTCTCTCCTCGCTCTCATAGACACTCCCTTTCCATCGTATTCTTTCTCTTTCTCTACTACATAGTCACTCTTTCTGTCTGTCTCACTCAATCCGCTTCTGAACTGTATCTCTCTCTTTCTCTTTCTCTCTCTCTCTCTCTCTCATATAGTCTAGAAAGCTTTGTAGCTTTAAACACCAAAGATGTTGCTGAAAGAATATATGATTTTATATTTATATAAGTTTAGATTTATATAAATCTTACAGTCTTGACGCATGTAAGATGTTACTACGAAAAACTCCTACATATAAGTAAATATTCTTGTAGGGATCATCAATTGTTTGCCATGGAACTGTTTTGGGTTTTTAAAAACAATATATTTTGGTCATACCGTTTCTGATTTTTACATGTCTCATGTTCAACATACTGTTTTTGAAACATTGCCTAAACCTACTATATATGTCCGTTATGTCGACGACATTTTTATCTTATCCAACACCCTGGAGGATATAAATAAGCTTAAATCGTCATTCGAACATAACTCTGTCCTTAATTTCACCTACGAACTTAGCATCAATAATAAAATCCCCTTTATCGATGTTCTTGCTGGTGCTAAGCACCAAACCTTTACCACCTCTCCTTACAAAAACCTAGTAAGAATTTCGCCATCTCAATTACAAAAGTGTATGCCGCCACCTGTATAAAATTGCCGTTATTAAGAACTTTATCCACCAAGCACAATTAATCTTCTCTTTCAGCACAATATTCCTTAAAGAACTTTCTAAAATCAACCAGACACTCATAAACAACGGCTTCTCCAACTATGTCGTTGACAGCCAAATAAAACTAGCCATAAATAAACTCCACAACAATAACAAACAGCAACAACAATAAAAACAGAACTATAAACTTATTCTACTGTAACAAGATGCACTAAAACTATAAACAAGATGAGTTTACATTGAAACGTATGATACACCAATACATCTCTGCCGTTGAACCAGAGTATCGCATTAAATTAAGTATTAACTATAACAAACAAAATACCTCAAACTTCGTTATTAGCAACAGACCATGCCTACAAAAAACACACCCATTACTCAAACTAATGTTGTATACGAATTCACTCCCATCCACAATCGAATCCTTATATAGGATAAACTATTACCACTCTATCTAGACACCCTACTGCCACCTCTCCGATCAGAGCGCTATAAGAACCCACTTAAACAAACACACACTCCTCCAAATTCCAATACACCAAATTCTTGTCAACGACACACGCATAATAAAATACATCCACTGCACAAACGGCTTGCCATAATGAAAGCGCTCCTAATATAATTAAAAACCCAACCCTCGACAAAATCTCTTTCGGCCATGGACAGGGAGTTTTAAAAGTGTTTAATAACTAAACATCTGAAACCCCCTTCTAACAAATAATGCATTCGCCAACCACTCGCATGTGACGCCACCTCAACCAACTTTGAACCGTGCAAACAATAAAGTTTTCACGATCTAGAAAATGGTACAGTCGAAAGCACTCGATCTAATTTATCGTTCGAACAATATTTATATACATTGGATTCTTGTGCGTAAACAAGAAAGATTAACCAAAAAGGTGAAATGGTTTTCCTTGCCCGTCGGATTTAATATATATATATATCCAGTCATATCTGTCTGAACCGACCTCCCTTTTTCTATCTGTATTTATCTCTTACCGTGCCAACTTCTCTATCTAACCTTTTTCCCTTTTCACCCTTCCTAGAAAATCTTATCTGTTTTCTCATGCTCGCTCTTACCCTCTATCCCTCTAAGTATAGAATCATCTTTTCTCTCATTGCTCCTCTCAAGATCTGGCCTATTCGTTCTGCTTTCTTTGTGCAAAAATACAATTCTTCTATATTCGAAGCCATCAACCAAAACTGTCAACATAGTTTACCAGCCTGATTCGTTTTAAACACTGAAAAAAGCTACGTATGTATGTATCGCGCACATATGGAGCTTAAAGGGCTGAACATCTAAACATTTACTATGTCTAGAAAAAACGTTTTTGTGCGGGGTTCAATGTGCAAATGTAAGTATATGCTAAATTGGTCCCTAGTTTGTGTCCGGCAGCATTCATGCTTTTTGAAAAGTCTTTTTTTAATTAATGGCCTTTACGCAAATCTTAACCGTCTGATCGAACCCTACTAAATTTGGTACGAAGACATGTTTGTTGTTGGGAAGGAGGCGATAATTTCGTCAATTTGATTATAAATTGGAATCACTATCCAACCAAGAACATTTAAACATCAATTAAAAAGCTTAACCATTTTACGGGCTTCGCTACTTATTAATATGGATGCGCTCCGACTACATGCAATCTTTTGTGCACACATTAATTTCCTTTGTGCGCTGGTTGCACGCACAGCTTAGAAGGAACTATGATCACCACCAAATACTTGTATTACATTGCTAAAGACTAATGTAGCGGAATATCAATCCGGTCGGATTCACATGGTGGAAGTGGTCATTTTGTTTTTAATCCGGCGCCAGATATCCGACCGAATTGATATTCCGCTACATCACTAGTCTTTAGCAATGTACTACAAGTATTTGATGCTGATAATAGTTCCCGCTAAGCTGTGCTTGTTTTGCAACCGCGCAAAAAAAGAAATTAGTGTGTGCACAAAAGATTTCAAATGCTATAGATAGTTTACTGAAAAGCGCTCGATGTCACAAAGTGCAGAACAGTTATATAAAATGACCCAATACAGAATTGTACACAACTGTTTCATCACCATATATATATATATATGCGCGCGTATATTCAATCTATTAAGGGAAAACTTTACACACGTGCTTTCATTTACATGACCGAATCTAAGAAGTAAAATCATAGCCTCTAAGGTTTGTCCATAACAAAGAAAACATTTCTCACATGTCATTACGATCTCATTCAACTGAGTACAATGGATTTTCTTCTGGTCGCCTTCCAACTTATTTTTCTTCTTGTACTTGTTGTTCTTGTTCTTCTGTTGAATCTTCATCTCTTATTTATTTTTCTATATTGTTAGAAAACCTTCAACCAAAACTGTCAACATGGGTTTCTTCAGTTTTTAAGTGGAGCTATCTATCACGCATCAATGGCGCTAGACACCTGCAAATTATGTCTAGAGATTTGTTTTGTTTTTTTTTTAAATTCCCTCAAAATAGGTTTTCAGTGGCGGTTCAATTTGCAATGTAACTTTATGCTAAACCGGTCTCTTAATTTATATCCGGCAGCGTTCACGCTTGTTTTTTTTTTAATTCAAACTTTCTTTTAGTGATCACAACCCAACAAATGGCGAGAGATGTAATTTATTCATTGATCACCTCTTTTTCAATTCTTTTTCAATTCATCATCCCGCAACACAACATGCTGCCAAAGGCTGTTGGTCACGTGACGGTTTCTTTTGGGCTACTAATTTTTTTTAATGTGTTATCTCTACTTCTGATTCCGGTGTCTCTTGTTTTTAATACATTCTCTTTTTCGAAATGTTGCCATCTCCCCACCCTCTTGGCAATCGCTATCTACATATTCCTTATCTTCCAAATTATCTTCTTCTGTCCTTCGTCTTCTCCTTCGTCTTCTCCTTCTTCTGTCCTTCCTCTTCTCCTTCCTCTTCTCCTTCGTCTTCTCCTTCCTCTTCTCCTTCTCCTTCTCCTTCTCCATAAGAATTGATCATTTGATATGTTGCTTTTAGGCCAGCTGTCATTATTGCTCTTTTCAGAGTTCATACATTTATTCTAATTTCTTATTCTTCTCTTTTTTGTTGATTCTTGAACTCCAGTCAGTTTAGCGTTTAATCTTTTTTCTTATAGAGACTCTGAAATATCTCTGCATCTTTAAACTCTAATAAAAGTATAACCAAAGATATGACAGAAAAGAATTAAACTCGAATGATTAGCCGTGTTTCAAGTAACCTTAGAAATCACTTGATACTACTAAACAAAATAAATCATACAAAGACCACACACACATTGACACGCACATTCACATACACATATCTACACACATATTCAATAATACAGCCATACATTTACGTATACGTATATAGCTGGAAGCTTTTTTCTTATGTACATCACGCGTGTCAAATACGTCATCGAAAAAATTGATGGATATAATTGCTTTCTTTCGTTTTCCTCGCAAGAATTTTCTTTGTTGCCTTGAATCAGATGTCATGGATATTTTTGAGAAGACATGATTCACTGTTAAATAATTGAACCAACAATGTTTCAAAGACATCAATTCTTCATAACATTTCGTTACAATACGTTTGGGAGTGTTCAGTACAATGCTATCACAGTACTGACTTTAAAGCGAATCAGGTCTGGTTAGTTAATCAATAGAAACGGTCACTTGACCAACGTCTTTAGGCAACATGCTGTGTTGGGGGGTGATCAATTAACAAAATTGGAAAAAAAGGAATTATCAATGAATAAGTTACTTCTCTCGCCTTTTGTTGGACAGTGATCACTAACAAAGTCTAGCATTGCAAGGGAAATTATGAATCATCGCCACACATATATGCTGTGTTGGGGGTGATCACTTAAAAAGTTGGAAAAAGGGGTGATCAATGAATAAGTTGCTTCTCTCGCATTTGGTTGGTCAGTGATCAGTAAAAGAGTGAGTTTTCAAAAAAATACAAGCTTGATTGCTGTCAGACACAAACTAAGGGGTCAATTTAATGCTTACCCTATTTTTAATTTGATTGCTGTATTTTTAAATTTGCTTTTTAATTTTTTAATTTTATTTTGGTGATAACTTTGTTCTATTATGATTAGAAATGTGTAGCCTGTTCTTTTAAAATGTCTAATGTCTAATGCCTAAACTCTTTTATCACCCATTATATCAGCTGCAGACATTAGGGACTGCCATGATTTTCCTTTTATGTACAATGGGCAGGTAATTCCAAGAGAACGGTTCCTCACTGCCAAGGTGAATGGCACTTATCGTCTCTCAAGCGTTAGGTCAACAGAATAAAAGTGTAAGGTTTTTACGTACATTAGCCAATCGTTAATTCAACGTAATTGGAAGAGTTCATTTTTGCATACACCTGAACAATGAATACCATTGTCAATTTTGTGTGCAGATGTATGTTCGCCTGTCACGCTATTAAATCTAACCTAATAATGAACAGTGTGATTTTCTTGGTTTGTGGGTCATAACAATGGACTATTCCACTGGCTGGTGGGGGGCTGGGGGTAAATCTTTGCTGAAAAAGTACTTCTTGTCCACTGTTTCAAACTACGCACTATTCTCAGTAAACGAATTCAGTAGTTTTTTCTTAAAAACATTTCAATCCAAATATATCCGTGATTTCTTTTTTCTTCTTCAACTGGGATTAACGAGTAGATCATATGAAAAAAAACAGATCAGGACAGTCGTTGTATAGCAATGATCAGCAAGCTAATATTGCTGGCCGTTATTAGCGGGTTCGATTCTCATCGGATCACCATGTATAGATGCTTTGATACCAATTCATGCGTCGATAATGAACAGTGTGATTTCCCAAAAAAATCTTTTGGTTTGCCATCCGTAACACTTAACACTCTCACACAGGGGTAAACACTTTAGAAACTATGGACTCTTCAACTGGAACAATTTTTCTATTAAGTTTCCTTAGAAAATAGTTTCATAGAAATTCAAATATATCCGTGAGTTTTTTCACGGGTATTAACTAGTATTATATATATTAACTAAATTAATAAATACTACCGTAACCGCAACTCGTGGATAACAAAGCAGCGACAGTCGTTAAACAGTCGGCCTTAAAGAAAACGTCACCGGATATTGTACATCACTTTAACAAGCAAATTACGAATGTATTGAAAAAGCATACATTGAACTACAATTACAATACAATATTCATCAATTCAATATTTAATTTCATTAATTGAATATTTGTTACCGTATTTACTCGCGTTCAATGCGACGTCGAATATAATGCGACACCCTCTGTTTGTAGCTAAAAATCAGTAATATATTTTATTGCTGCACATTTTAAAAATCATAAAACACAAAAACTTCAAGAACTAGAACACAAACAATAAAACTGACATGGTTCCTGCTTTTGCTCAGTAACTTTTGGTTTGATCCAAATTCTGTATATTTGTTCGTTTGTTACCATAATGCAGCAACGATGCTACCCGTCAGTAGTCAATATGTTCTGCGTTTCTTTTAATTATAATTCGTATCTGATCGGGAAACGTGGAAGAATGTCAAAAAGTTGGGTACTTTTGTAATAATAAATAAAGACACATGTACGAGGTTTTCTGGAAAGTATCCAGACAATTAATATTAACAAAATAGCCTACCTAGGGCGCCTTAGTCCCCTTCAAAGTACCCCCCTTTGTACCTCACACACTTATCCCAGCATCCCTTCCACTTTTCAAAATAGTCTGGAAAGTCCTCTTTCGGGATCACCATCAGCTGGGTTCGTTCTCCTTAATCTCGTTGACAGTCTGAAATATCTTCTCTTTCAACAGCGAAAAGCCAGAAGTTGCAGGAAGCAAAGACTGGACTGTAATAGGCGGGGTGGACAGACCCGGGTGATCCGATGTTTTGCAAAAGAAAAAACCTGCACTAGATGTGAAGAATGGTCAGGGTCGGTCATTGTGAATGCGAGTCACACAGTATACAAGCTAACTTAATTGAGTCTCACTGCTGACTGAGTAACCCCGCAGGGGAGTTTCTGTTCACTCATGGGCAGTTAGGTCCCCCTCTCATTGGTTGCCAAGTTATATCAAAGCTATGCGACTGGTTGTATCCAGATAGTATAATGGTTAGCACGTCTGCCTCATACGCACAAGGTCCTGGGTTCTATTTTTGGTATGAGCGATGAGTGTGGAAATCCCTTCATTAGGAGTGTGCACTCAGCAGCTAATTGAGTACACTCTAAGCTGTGTGATTAGAGGTGAGGTATCCCTTCGGCGGACTTGCATCCTGCCAAGGGGGTGGTCATAAAATCTTGTATGAGTAAAGTCCTGGCCTCAACGAGACTTTAAACTTGCAAGAATCATTAATCTGACACATGCAACAGAAACCGGGACTTCGTCACTGGCCTCCATATGCCATTGGGAGTTGTCTCTTTACCTTGCAACTGGTTCTCAGATATTCAAAATGGCCGGGTAATTTGCGGACAAACATCGTACACTTGAATACACAAATATTCATCGACAGAGAGGATGAAAGAAAGAGAAGAAAGGGCCTTTTCTTCGATTAGAGAAACCAATAGCAATGCTATTGATTAGCATTTACTTGGTGATCTTCAGATTGATACAATCACTGCAGGTCATTATTGATCTTTGGCAATGGTGCAGACTACTCGCAGGTTTTTGGTGCAGTCCTCATTTATTGCTACTTTTAGAGAGCGTCAACCAAAACTGTCAACATAGGTTTCTTCAGTTTTTAAGTTGATCTGGATGTTTGTATGTATCACGCGAACAGGCCGCACCAATGGATCTAGAGGGATGAAAATTTTAACATTTGTTCATTATTAGGTGTAGAAAAAGTTTTTTTTGTTTTTTTAACCTGCCACAAACCAACGTGTTTTTAGTGGTGGGATTCTATTTACAATATAAGTTTATGCTAAATTGCTTCCTTAGTTTGTGTTCGACACTGTTCCCGCTTGTTTATTGAAAATCCGAAGTTTTTTTAGTGATCACGGCCCAACAAAAGGCGTGAGTAATTTATTCATTGATCACCCCTTTTTTTCCAATTTTTTAATTGATCACTCCCAACACTTCATGCTGACAAAGCCTTTGGTCACTTGACGGTTTCTATTTGGTGACTAACCAGAACTGTCATTCTTTTCTTTTCTGTTTATTTGTTCCGTTCTTATTCGGTGGCTATTTACTTTTCTTTTCGACCATGAAGAACACTTTCATGATCTTTATTGTGTTTCTTTTTCTCCTCGTGTTTATAGTATGTTCTCTTGGTCTGAAGGCGATGTTGTCCTTCGCTGAAATAGTTCATTATTCCATAGGTATTGAGCCGATTCTTACCGGAAGTTGATCGATGACGCGTGCGTTGCACGACATTCCCAGAAACACACACAAAGAAAAACATAGCAAGCTGAATTGCGCGCTTGTACACACACACATACACATTCGAATATATATAGGCAGCAATCCTTCATTTATGCATGTCTGGTTAAAT
>VCCN01006872.1:4502862-4514057 GCA_006491835.1 Architeuthis dux | reverse complement strand
CCCCCCCAACCTCTATCTCTCTCTACTACATACGAGGTATATCCATAAAGAAACAGAACTTGTATTACAGCGCGCCAATGAGACGTTTTAACATGCGATGACTGAAATGTTATGTAGCAGTGACCTTGACCTTTCTTATTAAACAAACTGCATCAAGCAACGTTGGTTAGTTTTTGAGCCCATACGTGCCAGAATGAACGTGTGCCTAGTGCGCTTGGAACAAAGTACGACAGTGGAGGATACTATTTTGAAGGAAACAAGTCTCATGAGGTTGTAGGTGAAGAAATAAATTTGTTTTGGTCATACCTAGTACATGGTGCAATATTTATTTAACGCTAGATTTGGATATTCTGACTATGGCTATCCCCTGCGTCGTATAACGCTGATTATGTTCAAGTAATGGCTTGATTTCATCGCTATCAACCATAACTAGTCTATCCGACCAGTGAGCATCGTTCAGCAAAAGATCTCAAGCACTAAAGTTCGCAAACCACTTTTGTCACGTTTGATCAATCACAGTACCTTCTCCATAAACAGCACAAATCTGTGTTTTTCGTGTTTGAGTCGCATTTTTACCTTACTTAAAATAAAATAAAAACCTGTTATGCCAAAAATGTTGCTTATTTTCACCATCGTCAATGTTAGAATTAATCCGAAAAATTTGACAAAATCTCAAAAAATGCTTGCTGATATGATAGTTGAAAAGTCAGAAATTGGTTCAAGCTAAACGCTCGTAATGCCATATAACAAAAATAACAGAACGATTTTTAGATGCGTCCAAATAGCATCTCAATAAGACGTTTTTCGGTCAGTCGGTCGGTTCCAATTACGTTAAACAAAGGAAGGGGCTGATGTATTTAACAGCTACATGTGACGTCATTAAAAGAACATTTATTTAATCAATTCTTGAAATAAAAAATATATATGACGTATCAAGCCTTTTTTACAGTGTTGCCAAGTATCGTTTGTTATTAATAGCTAAAACTGTTTTTAAAAATGGCTAGAATCGGCTAAACTTTTCAATTTCCAGCTAACTTTATAGCTAAAAATGTTATATATACTCATTTAAAGCCCACTCATCAAATAAAATAACCATACGCTAAGACTCCAGAACGAATTATTGATAAAAATTGTACACTTACTTTAATTTAAACTTATTGTTTTTTTAATAGCCAAATTTTCGGGTGAACTGTCCTCACCTTTCCTCTTCCTCTTCCTCCTGCTACTACTACCACAACTAGTAACGCTACTACTACTTTGTTTAGAATCCCTTTGAAAACGGAAATCACAGATATGGACGTAAGGATGGTGGACGCATCGTTGAACTTATGGTTCTTGTTTTTTTGTTAACTCAAGCAATGTTTACGTAAGACGTCTATGTGAACGAGCTCCAGTTCGATTACGTTAACTTTCTTTGTAGACATTGCACTCTCTTTCACTGATTCGATTATTTATTGTTTTTACGTGTGTGTCGCTTTAGTAATGTCTTGCTGTGTTTCGTTGTGTTGTCTCTCCTTCAGATCAAAAGAAACAGAGACGCTGCACGAATTGTTTTGGTGAGATATCTTCTCCAATACGTATTTCGTACATTATACTAAATTGACCGGGTGTCTCTGTAAACCAGAAGAATGAGCGCGACCAGCAGGACACCGAGATACAAAAGTCAAAGAAGTCTAAGAGTCAAAATAAGGAACTGATAACAAAAACCAAAAAGGGAACGAATCCAATAAGTAGGAAAAAAACAGCTCTGGTTAGTCTCTCGTTAGAAAACCATCGCGTGACCAACATATTTTGGCAGCATGTCGTGCTGGGGATAATCAATTAAACAAATTGGCAAAAAGGTTGATCAATGAATACATTACTTTTCTCGTCTTTTGTTGGGTTGTGATCAGTAAAAAAAAGTCGGAATTTTCAAAGAACAAGCATTAACGCTGACGGACACAAACTAAGGGACAAATTTAGCATAAACTTACATTGTAAATTGACCCCCAACTCAAAACCTATTGGGTTTTCAAAATAAAAAGTTTAAAAAAAGAAAAGTTTTTTCTAGACATAATAAGGAGTAAATGACCTCTACCTCCATTGGTGCTGCCTGTGCGTGCAACACATACGTACAGATAGCCAGCCAGCCAGCCAGCCAGAATCACTTATAAACTGAAGAAACCTATGTTGACTATGTTGAATGTTTTCGTTAATTGATTCTACTTCAAAAAGAAGCGATAAACGTTTGGCCAAAAACGACATTTTCAAGAACAGATTGAACTTTGGTCTCTTCCGAGTACATTAAGAGTAGCTAAGAACACGCCCCTCTAATTTCTTATTCTAACCAAAATGCTTGTTCTATACTTACCGTATATTTTTTAAATATGAATCGAGGTTTATGTACCTAAAACGTAGCCTGAAATTAACACCTCGACTGATCGATAATATCAGTAGTTGTACGTCAATTCACACTCGCTTATTTCAACTAACGTATTTGTACTTCTACTGTCACTTGAGTTGCCGGGTGATGTTACTGGCTGATAAATTAACACCAGAAGATGTAATCATTTTTCATTGGTTTGTCATTTTTCTTTGCTACTTTTTGTATAAATGAAGATTACATTTACAAGTTATTATTTATTTATATTTAGTCGGTGTTCAATAAAAAAAAAACAGTTTGTCAACTAGTAAGTTTGTTTTTGTTTTTTCTCGCTAAGGCAAAATCATCAAATGCCTTGATCATGGTTTGAGGATCGACTTATATAGTTATACGATTTACTTGGCTTTTCTACAGTAATATGCCCTTTTCTTATACTCACGGTCGACTTATATTTAAAAAATATACGGTATTTACTAAGCTTAGTCTGGCACAAGGCTACAATAGCGAGTAACCCCAGTGATTATCGAATGCACTACCCAGCTAACAAATTGACGTTACTGCAACGTTTCGCAACGTTATATAGAAGCCTTGTATCGTTACATTAACGTTTCTTTGTAGACTCCCCACAACGTCCCCGCAACATTGAAGGTGTTTTCAGCAACAATTGTAGATATTAGAAGAACATGCATTATCTAAATTAATGCTTCTCAATTGAAGAAATATTTAAAAACATGTTATACCTTCTATACATATTGTTAAGTAAAAAGTATTTTGATGTTTTCCAGAATGTGCAGGATTTGCAGCTATAGCACTTGCAACGTTACCATAACGTTACGCTAACGTCTGTGATGTACGGCCAGTTTGGCTTCAGAAAAAATACTCAATTGTAACGTTACAGTAACCTACCCACAACATCACATAGCCCCAACACAAATGCAACTTATCTGTCTGCAACGTTTCACAAACGTTCCGTGTTAGCTGGGTCCATTAGTGAATGTGTGTTGCGTAATGAGTTTGGTTAGGATCACTCTATATTAGGTGTCCCTTTTTGAATAATGTATAGACATTTACTACTCTTATCTAAGTCTGGCACAAGGCAACAAGTACGGGGCACCAAGTGAGTATCAAACTACGCTAGAAAATTATTTTGCATGACCTGCTTGGTTAGCATCAGTTTCCTGTTTCCTCAACCTCCAACGACTCAGCCTCACATTGTCCCTCTAATCTGTTGTAGTGACTGGACGCAAAACAATTTATGTAAATAGCGCGCATTTTTTAATTCGACATAGTGAATCAATATTTTTTCAATAAAAAGTCAGTAAACTACAGAATTTGAAATCGTTTGTGCGCACATTAATTTCCTTTGTGCACTGGTTGCAAAAAGCTTAGAGAAAACTACGCTCATATACAATCATCACCATTTATTTTATTTTTTCGATCTGGAAACACTCAAAAATCAATTTGGTAATTGCTTGTTCATTTTACGCCATTTCGAATAAGTAAAGTTATTTTTTATAGGAACGCTCAGCCTTAGGATAGCGGGTAAAACATGGACCAATTTATTGCTAATTCAGATAGTACTTCATTTCTTTTTTGTAATGGCTCTTATAAAACTACTAAGTGGTAGTTACTTTTAGTCATTCTCAAATTGAAGAAGCCATCGCCGCTTTTTGACTCGCCTACGATTATTATTGCAGCGTGTTCTTATTTTGTGCTTCACAACACATCACATTATGGCCGCCATTTTTGTTTTCCGGCTCGCTAGCTCGATCCCAATTTCTCGTCACCTTTCCGCTGGCTAACTTCTCCCACCTGCATTTTCTCGACTTATTTTGGCTTGACATTCTATTTTCTTTGTATGAATTTAAGAGTTATCTCCTTCCAAAATTCTTTTCTTTTCTTTTCAGTATTTTCGTAATCATCTCATCTGCCTTCCAACTGGTAATTTTTCATTTGTTACTTTTGTCGTTTTTTTAAAGTCGTTTTTGATTTCTTCTGATGCTAACAGAGGCGTACCAGATTGCCAAATTAGCCATTTTTTCGGCTAGATCTGGCTGATTTCTTTTTTCCAATTTAGCCGATAAAAAATATACGATATTCGACGAAATCTGATAAATTTAATAAAAGTAAATATTCAATTTTTATCAATTATTTGTTCTGGAATCTTAGTATATAGTCATTCTATTTGATAAATAGGCTTTAAATGAATATCAAAGCTAAAATCTATAATATATAATATATAAAATGTAACCGATTTTAGCCATTTTAAAAGACAGTTCTAGCTATAAATAACAAACCATTCTCAGTAACACTGATTTCGTCCCTTATTCGGCCGGCGCGCCCACTTTGCTGGCAAATTAGAGGCACCCCCTATACAAATCATTAGGTACACCCCTGGATGCTAGCCTCTTTCTCACACTTGAAATCTTTTGTGGATTTTTTCATTATCTCCAGCCACATTACAACCCATCATTTCTTTCTATTGGCTTTGCGTCTCTTTTTTTAACTAGATCTTTACGGGGATATAGAGGCATTATTAGGAGATTACAGTTGGTTACCATGAAACGGTTTCGGGGATTTAAGAATAAAACCGCTATTTTTCAATTTTCTAAAGATGCTCCACACGCCTATTTGAAGGAAATAGAATAGAAAGCCTTGGATTCATTAAATATAATTGCATTTCTCATACCACTGATATCATGATGATGGTAATATAAGCCAGGGTTTCCATTGAGAGTTTATCTATAACGAACCAATTGGGAACAAATTGTCGAGGACTCTCTGTTCTTAAACAATAACAGAATAGACGTCAAGTAATATTCTTTCTATCTACCTATCTCTGTTACTATCTATCTATATTTTATATCCCAGTCTATTTATCGCAAATAGTATATCTATATATCTATCTCAGTCTATTAATATCTATATATCTATCTCAGTCTATTAATATCTATCTACATATCTATCTATCTCAGTCTGTTACTATCTATCTATCTCACTGTCTATCTATCAATATTTTATCTGCCTGTCTATTTATCGCAAATATTCTATCTATCTATCTATCTCGGTCTGTTACTATCTATCTATCTCAGTCTGTTACTATCTGTTTGTCTATGTATCTCAGTCTGTTACTATCTATCTATCTATCTATTTCAGTCTGTTACTATCTATCTATCTATTTCAGTCTGTTACTATCTGTCTATCTATCTCAGTCTGTGTCTATCTTTCTATCTATCTATCTCAGTCTGTTTCTATCTTTCTATCTATCTATCTCAGTCTGTTTCTATCTTTCTATCTATCTATCTCAATCTGTTCCTATCTATCCATCTATCTATCTATCTATCTATTTACATGCTATGGCTTATTTTTATCAATTGACCTTTCCCTTTGTACCTTTCCTTCCTTGTTTTTCTTTCTCCCCTCTCTCTTTCCGAACCTTTTGTTTCTTTTCTTCTTTCCCCTTCCCAATCTCACTTCTCTTCTTCCCTCAACCTTTTCCGTTCCACATTCACATTCCTCATCGTTTCCATTTTTTCTTCTTTTCCAATTCTTTCTTAACCGTTTCTGTTTTTTCCCTTCTCCTTCGTCACCTACTTTTATTCCCCTCTCCCTCTCTCTTTCTCTCTCTCTCCTCCTCCTCCTCTCTCTCTCTTTATCACTCTCTCTCTCTCCTCTTTCATTTCTCTCTCTCCCTCTTCTAGTTCCTAATCCCTCTCCCGCAAATGTCAACCACTCCCTGCGTCAAAATTATGACCAAAACTTTATTAGAAACCGTCAACCAAAAGTGTCACAATAGGTTTCTTCAGTTTTAAAGTCGTTCCGGCTAGCTTATTGGCTGGCTATGTATGGATCACGCGTGCAGGCCACACCAATGGAGCTAGAGGGCTAACAATGTCAACATTTACTCCTTATTATGTCTAGAAAAAACTTTTTTGTCCGTTTTTTAAAATTAGCCCCCTCCCCGGATTTTAGTGGGGGTTCAATTTGCAATGTAAGTTTATACTAAATTGATCCCTAGCTTGCGCCCGCTTGTTTTTTGAAAATTTGAAAAAAGGTGAGAAAAGTAACATTCATTCGTCTGTTTTAATTGATCACCCCCAACACGACATGCTGACAAAAACAGTTGGTAACATGATGGTTTCTATTGAGTGACTAAGCAGACCTGTTTCTTTAAAAGTTTCTTTTTCTATGCATTTCACTTTTAGTAGAAATCGTCAAGCAAAACTGCCACCATAGGTTTCTTCAGTTTTTAAGTGGGTCTGGTTGGCTATCGCGCGTACAGGCCACAGGGAGCTGGAGGGCTGAACATTTCATCATTTATTTCTCATCAGAAAAAAACATTTTGTTTTTGTTTTTTGAAAATCCACCCCTAAATAGTTTTTAGTGGGAGGGTTCAATTTGCAATGTAAGTTTAGGCTAAATTAGCCCCTTAGTTTGTGTCTGGCAGCATTCACGCTTCTTTATTGAAGTGATCACCGTTCAACAAAAGGCGAGAGAAATAACTTATTCGTTGATCATCTCTTTTTTCCAAGTTGTTAATTGATCACCCGCAACACGGCATGCTGCCAAAAGACTTTGGACAGGTGACGGTTTCTATTGAGTGACTAACCAGACCTGTTCCTTTTTTTCTATTTATTCACGAAGTCTGAGTTTGGTATTAGGCCTCTTCTCTTTTCCTTTCTCTCTTTTTCTCTTTCTCTCTTCTCTTTCACTTTCTCTCTTCTCTTTCCCTTTCTCTCTTCCTTTCTCTCTTCTCTCTTCCTTTCTCTCTTCTCTCTTCCTTTCTCTTTTCTCTTCCCCTTTCTCTCTTCTCTTTTCTCTTTCCCTCTCTCTTTTCTCTTTTCCTTTTTCTTTTCCTTTCTCTCTACTCTTTCTCTCTTCTCTTTCACTTTCTCTCTTCTCTGTCCCTTTCTCTCTTCTCTTTTCTCTTTTCCTTTCTATTTTCTTTTCTCTCTGCTCGCTTCCCTCTCCCTTTCTCTTGCCTCTAGTTGACACTCTTTCTTTTTAATTTCGACTGTATTCCCAAACATTTCTTTTTTCTTCTTTTCTCATCCCTGTCATTCCCACTTTTATTTCACGCCCTGCCAAAGCAATATCACAGTAAATTAATCCCAAGGGATTTAATATCCTGCTAAAATGAGAGCCGCCAACGTGTGAGGTGAGAAACTAGCGACTGGACATTCCTGGGGATCAGTTGTCAAGCATCGGCTAATGACAGAACTCAGATACAATCAATCAACTGATGCCAGCAAATGTTCCACGTAATTGACAATTCGATCTAACTATTTCAGGAGGTGCGAATGGCGTAGCGCTTAATGATGTGTATAATGGAACCAGCGAGCCGGGTTCAAACTCGGGTCGAGGCTGTTCACGTTCACTTCGTGCTAATACCCTTGGGAAAGGCATTAAACCATCTCTTCTCCCCAAGCTACGGGTAAAATAGCATGGTAGCCTGGGCTCCCTAGTCTAAGAGAAGAACAACTCTGATTCACCTTCCAAACCAGGAAGTGGAGCTCCCTTAAGCCGACTGGATGCCAACTTTGACGTCCTTCCGGCAGCTCCTGCAGCCAAGTTTATGCCAAACGTATACCGCTCCGCTTTCCTTTGAAATCTTTCCCGGTAGCACATGATTTGCGGCCCAGCAACGGTCCGCCTCCCGGTTGTTGGGGACCACTGATCTAAAGGATGAGTGTCACCATGTCAGATGTTTGGACAGGGACGCAATTTCAGTGCTTGACGTAGGCGCTATTTTCCGTAGATACACCCCATGCGTGGATAAACTGTTAAACGAAAGTTGCGATAAAAACAACTAATAAATTAAGATGAAGGTAAAAAAAAGTAGACATAAAAATTAAGAAACAAAATATACAATAAACTATGAAAATGAAAATTATTTTCAATTTCAGTGTTTTGGACGTTATAGATGTTAAAATTCTAAAACTTCAAATTTTTCTTCTTTTTTAAAAGAACTTTAAAATCAACGTTTTTATGAACGTAGTTTCGTCTTGTGTATGTCTTCTGATGCACAAGAAACAACATAATGATTTTAAACGAAACTAAACTGTAACTATACAATTAATTGAATGAAGCTTTTCAAATCATCTACCAAGTTTTTCATTGTCATAATAATAATAATGATGATGAAGAAGAAGGAAAAAGACACCACATGTGTACGTGTGTTAATGAGGAAAACAATTAAAATACAATAAATAACGTTTAATTTGAAGACGGGAACTGGTAAGTAATTTCTTTAAAAAGCTTTAAATATATATGTAGTGACATATTAAAGGTATTTGTGTAAATAATATAAACTCGGTACCGTAAGAATTTGCATTGGAAAACTTTAACCCAAAACACACACAGATTTTAAAATCTTACCACAGGAAGACGTGCAATGTTTTGATTACGAAACAGTTAATTAACAAACATTTCTCTATGGCAGTTCGTTCGTAAGTAAGCAAGTCGGACGTACGTAACTCGGGGTCTCCCTGTACATCAGCGAGGCCAAATTAAATCCTGTCGTCTGCGCGACTTGGATATCTATACGCACGCTTACACCCTGGAGGGATCACTTGGTTTATCACAATCAGTTTCCTTCATTCTTTCGTGTTTTTCTTTCCTTCGTTGTTTTTGTCTTCTGTCTTCTTCCCGTCTCTCCATATCGTCCAGACACTTCTCCATCTCTTGTACACAGACAGACATCTATTATAATCATGGATAATGTTATCAAACCGTTAATGTTATCAAAATCAGTCGGTCCCAAACAATTTATTTAAAATGAATTGAACATTTCATATAAATGCTGAAGCAGTCCAAAATCAAATATAACTTTGTGACCAGCACCTCCACCGTGCGTTCAATGGTGTAGAGTCAGCGTACACCCTGAAGTCTGCAGCAAATGACGAGTGGCCCGGAAAGTCTTTGACAACTATACCCATTACAAAATACCGTATGAAAGGCAACTGCGTTATAACTGAACCGCGGATAATCAAAAGTCAATTACAAGTTCATTGATGAACGATGTCGTTGTTTCTATCACAAACTAAATTAAATTATGTGTAAAATACCATGTAATTATATGTTAATTGATTGAGAATTGAAGAGATTTAATAGTTTAGTCGTATTAAGTCTTTTGGTGAAAATCGGTTTCAACATCGGACCAAAGATTCATATTAGGAATAACCAAATAAGTCTCAACCCTGCGCACCAGCCTCAACACTTCAAATAACAGTTTTTGCATGAATTAATGATTGTGATTGTGTTTAATTTGCAATGCTGACAGCGGCTTTTTATTTTACATTTGAGAGTCATTGGGTCTTTTGAAACGTCGGCTTATAAAATATATTAAATAAATTAGAAAACTTCAAACTCAAAAATGAGCTTTGATCATTTACCTTGATTGAAAATTAATGAGTGCAGAGTCGATAAATTTAGATACAATTTCAAAGAAACAAAGACCATAATCAACTAATTGAAAAACAATAGAAACTAAAATAATAACAAGCCTGGCTGCTCCAGAGTCAAAATCTGCTCCTACTTCCTCCTTGTGTAATTCTACTATAACTTTTGGAGGTACCTAAGACTTGTCGGTTTAGCGCACCAGGCTAGCGATCACTAGGTCTTGAGTTCAAATCACCGTAAGGAAATGGGGATTTTACATATCGGTTTACTCCCCTATTTTTGGTGAGGATTGTTCTTGTTCTTGTTACATAGGAAAGAAAAGTCAACTCTGACTTTGTCCTGGAGTTTGACAATTAATTATTCTCGAACACCTATTCGCTTTCTTGACACTGGATTATGTGACCTAAATATATATTAAATCAACGGCAACGGGAGAAAACAACAATAAAAACGCATAATAGTTGCGTAGAGATTGTAGGGACCGCCGTCTATTAGGCATGTGCTGAAGTTCCCAACTCCCAGAGAGAGAGAGAGATAGAGAGATTATTTTAAAGCACGAAACAATGCAGGGGCAGTTAGAAGATGCGTGGATTTTTGCACTGTTCCTCTCCGTGACAACTCCTTCTGTCTCCACTTTGCTAGTCTGTCCAATTAAATAGGGTTGTATTTTCTTTCTTCTGTCAGTCTTAATTTGGCCTCCCATTTATCAGAATCCACAACGAGGAGACAGTCACCGCCATTATCATTCCATCCGACGACTCATCTTGTAACAAGAAGAATCATACAATTTTTGTGTACTTGGCACTTTCTCAGAAGAACGATGTAGCACATCAGGATTCATTTCCCAGAAGACTTTATTCGAATATAAATTACTTTGGGGGCTCGGGTAAACACTTCAGTTGCAGGGCCTTCCTTTTCCACCTTTTTCTAACCCTCACGTTGCCCGTCTACCCATTCGTCCGTACTTTTCCATTAACTGTTTTCCTGCAGCATTTATCCATTCTACTCACCCGGTTGGAATAGCTGAATCAGTCAACAGTCAAAACATATAAAGAAAAACCTGGTTCTAAAACATAGAAGAGTAATGTGTGGAAGCAAGTCCCATCTTGATTTCAAGTATCCATTACTGGCTTTCTTGCAGTGTTGTCATTTCCCCGAAATTGAACTGATGAGATCAAATCGTGCCCGCCCTTCGATTATCGCTTTCAGATACGGCTTTCAGGTTTCCATTAGAGAAGAGTTCTCCAAATAATGCCATCTTTATCCAGGCATAAGTAATTACTGTCATAAGGTTCAAGCATCGTATAATTGTAAGTTGAGTATGTGCAAGGGCTGTCGTATCCTCATCAAGCAAGCAAGGACACCCGATGCTGACTGTATTCGAATACTTTCCGCATTCATTATCACTCGAGACTTCAATGCCTTCCTGAAG
>VCCN01006872.1:4347396-4361892 GCA_006491835.1 Architeuthis dux | reverse complement strand
GGTCTAGTTGGCTGGCTATGTATGTATGTATCGCGTGTACAGGTTGCATCAATGGTACTAGAGGACTGAAAATTTAAATATTAATCCTTATCTGTCTAGAAAAACTGTTTTTTGTTTTTTGAAAGATCTTACCCCAAATATGTTTTTAGTTGGGGCTTCAATTTGCAGTGTAAGTTTATGCTAAAATGGTCAGTTAGCAGCATCCACGCTTGATTATTTTAGTAATCACTGCCCAACAAAAGGCGAAAGAAGTTCTTCATTGATCACCATTTTTTCCAATTTTTGAATTGATCACCCCAACACCGCAACATGCTGCCAAAATATGTTGGTCACGTCTATTGAGTGACTTACCAGACTTATGTTTTCTTCTTTTTATTGATCTATTCATGCTCTCTTTTCATTTCTCCTCTTCTTTCTCTATTCCTCGTGGATATATCCTTTCATCCTCACCTTCTTTCTATTCCTGCATCTATTTAATCTCTTTCTCTTTCTCTCACCTGTTTCTCACCTTCCTTCACTTCTTATTTTCTTAATAAGATTTACCGATCTACCTTTTCGACATGTCTAACTAGGATTCCTATCCAATAACCTATTTACCTATTAACTCAAGAAACGGCGTTAAGACACTTGAAATCGAATTAAATTCATACCTGTTGAATCCGAAAACGGCTCCGACGAATTATACGTTCTTCATCCAATCATAGACTCACACAAAATAATATTCGAGCAGATAAATATCATTTACATTTAGAGCTGAAACTAAAGCTGAAAGGTGTGAGACTCGGATAAAGATAACGTTTCTTCGAGTACGCGCTTCTACAAGAAGAAAAAGCATATTTTTTCAAATTGTTAACAATGTGTTCGGTTCTTGTTGCTTCATTAAGATGTAAAAAAAATGTGACTGGATTTGCAATGCATAAATACATATAAATGTATACCTGTATCACTGCGGTTAATTAGTTCCAACATTTTCAGTACTGTTCAAAACTGCACTTTTCAAGGTATTATCATAATTTAATGCTTTTTTTTTTAGTTTATACTTAATTAGATTAATTTGTACAGCAATACCTTATCCGTACTACATCAAAACCCGCACTAATCAAAACCGCACTATTCAATGCATTGCTGTATTTGGGAATCAAAGAGGTTTGTTCGGTTAGTTTGGCCGTGATGCTCATTGCAGACATACATACAACGTCACACACTAAAATAGCGACTTTTGGATAGTATTAGAGATTTTAAAAACTGATAACAACTTTCAAAACAATAAAACATTTACACGTGTTGTCTGCTTTCGTAATAAAAACATTTACACTGTATAAACATTCTATTTCTCTCTCCCGTATAACATTCTCTATAAATATATTTTTTCCTTTTGTAATTATTAAGTAAAAATAAAACACATTTTATTAATGTTTGTGCCTTAATTTTATTAAACAACATATGTAATGCTTTTTTTCACTATCGTCTGCCATATTTCAGCCAATTTCATAATTACACCCAATAATTACATCTCAGAATTTTTAAAAAAACTCTCTCAACAAAGAAATGCTCGAGGTGCCTTTTTCAGTTTTCTATGGAATTTTTTCATTGGGAGAATTCTGTAAAGACTGCAATAAATGGCCACCTGAGGGAGCAATATCTGGTGAATGTGGCTGATGAGTGAAAACTTCCCAGCCAAACTGAAACTAGCTTTACAATGACACCAAAGAAACGTGTGGTCTAGCATTATCTTCATGAAATATTAACGTCTTTATGTCACGGAATTCCGGAGCAATATCTGGTGAATATGGCGGATGAGTGAAAACCTCCCAGCCAAACTGAAACAAGCTGTACTGTCACCAAAGAAACGTGTGGTCTAGCATTATCAACCAGTTTCACAAACAAAACCCGCCTTATCGGTGGCTGGATACTATTTGTACATGACCAGCTGCCTAACCCCCGGTGACAAACACATGACTTACTTTTTATAACACTGACTGACTGCTGATACAGGCTGTTGGCTGGATACTTTTCGGACGCAAACTAATGCAAAAACGTGAAAAAAATCTATAAAAATCTTTTTTTTCTAATTTTGATCTAAAAAAAGTGTGCTGTGCGTAGATTGAGAGGTGCTGAATTCGATTATAGTTTTATTTTTTGTCTCGGATGGATAGTTCTCGAGTTATAAGACATGCATACATACATGCATACATACAACTTTAGATATATCAGATGTGGTTGTGATAGTATGCGGTTTCTTAACCCAAATGAAATAACCAGGAAAATCAAACAAAGATAATCTGGCAACTGATCTCTTATATTTTGAAGAGAAGTAAAAAGATGCTTGAATGGAAAACCTTATAGATGTAGCAATAGCGCATAGCCCGATCGTTTAAGAATATACTATTTTATCGATATACAGGAATACCTTGATTAGTGCGGTTTTTAATGTAGTGCGGTTTTTGATGTAGTACGGTTATGGTATTGCTGTACAACTTAATGTAACTAAGTATAAGCATTAAAAAAAACAAATTGAATTATAATAAAACCTTGAACAGTGCTGTTTTGAACAGTGCTGTTTTGAACAGTGCTGTTTTGAACAGTACGGAATATTTTGAAACTAATCAGGATATACCTGTACTTGTATGTCTTTCTGTCTATCTGTACATATGTATAACTCCGTGAATTTCATGAGTGTATATGCATGTACGTACACATGTATAAATATATTTAACTAAGTCTGGCACACGGTCAAATTGGAGAAATGGGGCGATAAAATATATAGTGTTGCGGTAATCTTCCAAGTGCAGAAGCCCTGCCTACTTTGAAAATCAGCATTCGACATCTTAGCTTTTTAACCGAGTTCGAACAACAACCGCTGGAACTGGCAGTGAGAGACCCGGTGTGGATCAAACTCATTACATTAGGGAATGTATATATAGTCTAGAAAGTAGCTTCAAACACTAAGGATGTTGCTGGAAAAAATATATATGTTTTCTCTTTTAATATTTAAGTTTCATATTTATATAAGTTTAGATTTATATAAGTCTTAAGGTATTTAAGATGTTACTAGGGAAACCTTCTTTTATACTAAAGAGCTTACCTATCTTTGTTTTGTTTATTCGTTTATTTCATTATTGGTCATTATTCACTAATAACTGTTAATGAGAGATGTTCAGTGGGATTTATATTTTACACAGAATTAGATCTTATAGTAAAGTCTCGTAGGGATCATCAGTCATTTGTCATGGAACTGTTTCGGGGATTTAAAAACAAAACAGTCATTCTACCATGGTCCCCCAGCAGTATTATTTTATTTAGGGAATTATCATAGTGTATTTTTTATGGATGAACGTATCAAAATGACCTAGCTAGCAAACGGCCGATGTGGGATCAGTTTCCAGTACAACGGATGGTACCCGTGCGGTCGTGTACTCCCTGTTAAACGTTTACCAGTGCGGCTAACAAAATCATGTCTTTGTTTTTATCCTCTGACCGATGTAAACCAACGCTGACGTCAGCGATCCGAATACCATTAAAAAAGTATATTGTCAAATCCACAGACAGCGCTGTTTCGTCGTTTTTACGACTCATCAGTGTGACTACTGACTATAAGTGCCTTGGTGCCCCGAGCGAGGATTGAAACCGTATCTCTGCGTCAACAGCCCGATCTCTTACCACCGCCCCAAGTCACCTCGGCGTATGTAGGTCACTTTATAAACACATATAAACCTATATGTGTATATCTATTTACTAAAGTGCTCAATTCGAAAGTAAATGCGTTCGGAGAGATATGTGTAAATAGTTAGTTCCCTACAATAGTGCTCTACCTCTTAAGCCGAAGGAGCGTATACATAATATATATATATTGTCATAGCCGATCCCATAATAAATATATAAAAGAAATTGCATATATATTTCTCTCTCTATATATATACTTCAGCAATCTTATGTATGTGAAAGATTAAATAACATTTTGTACTTACAGACGTATAATATATACAGAAATTTATACAAGTAGCAATAGAACTTTCCATTCAAATGTTCAAGGGCACGAATTTCAGTAATAGAACTTAGATAGATAGCGGCCTTGTCGGCTGCGGCATAGAATACGCCCACTGCATCCCCTGCAGAGGGGTAAGACCCCACCCCCCACAAACAGGGGCCACCTGTTTTTGCACCAAAGCCGCAAGATTCTAGTTTAAAAAATAACCGTTCACCAAAGTCGCAAGTCTCTATTCAAAAAAGAATAACCGTTCACCAAAGTCGCAAGACTCCATTTATAAAAAAAATAACTTTTCACCAAAGTCGCAAGATTCTATTTTTTTGAATTTTAAACTGATTTCGGCATTAAATGACCCATCGAGGGTTGATATGCCGCTAAATAAAAAATAAATAATAAATAAATTAGATAGATAGATAAATAGATAGATAATAGAATAGAATAACCAAGCTTTTGTTGAATTATATCCTGAATACTGTTTCTTTTCCTATTTCTTAAAGCAAGTCATGAGGCTTTTCAATAACAATCAAGTAATCCCCCGGGGTCAGACGGTGCCAATGGCTTTCGGCACGAAGCCCAATTTATGTTCTTGTACCAATGTTGGCATCAATACGTTTAACAACCGCCATCCATTTTCCCTAGTAACAAAACAGCCACCTGCTTCGCACCTATCTTTTCATTTCTCAGGGGTAGATTTTGGCACACTGTGTCCCCTTCATGTAAAGAACAATCATTGGATATCTATTTTTAAAACAGCTACAACTAAATAGAGGTAAATAAGAGGAACGATATTAGTACTCAAGAAAATCATTGTTGGAAAAGCCAATTTCTACATATGTATAAGTTTTCTTACTCCACGATATTCACTACGTCTAGCACAGTATGGCACAAGGACAAATGGGTGAGAAGATAATGTTACTCCAATCTTGCAAATGGGAGAGGCTTGCCTTCCCAACTTTGAAGATTATTGCCATGAACTAAAGCAATATCGATAATTTAGAAAGACTACGCAAAATGTATGTACGATTTTTAGAAACTGTCAACCAAAACTGTCAAAATATGTTTCTTCAGTTTTTAAGTTGGTCTGTCTGGCTGGCAATGGAGCCAGAGGGCTAGCAATTTAAACATTTACTCCTTATTATGTCTAGAATAAACTTTTTTTTTTGTTGAAAATTTGGCACCAAACAGATTTTTATTTGGGGTTTCAATTTGCAATGTAGGTTTATGCTAAATTGGTCAGGTAGTTTGTGTCCGGTAGCATTCACGCTTGTTTTTTTTTAAATTTAGACTTTGTTTTTTGTTTTTTTGAAAGTTCACCCCAAAAATAGGTTTTTAGTGTGGGGTTTAATTTACAATGTAAGTTTATGCTAAAATTGGTCCCTTAATTTGTGTCCGGCAGCCCTAAATATTGCACACACACTCACCTCAATGAGCAGCGAAAATTACCACCCCTAAATAGGTTTTTAGAGGTGGGGGTTCAATATGCAATGTATGTTTATGTTAGATTGGTCGCTAGTTTGTGTCTAGCAGCATTCAAGCTTCTTTCTTTTGAAAATTCAGACATTTTTAGTGATCACTGACCAGAAAAGCGCGAAAGAAGTAACCTATTCATTGATCACTCCTTTTTCAATTGTTTTAATTGGTCACCCCCAACACGGCATTCTGTCAAAAGTATATTGGTCATGTAACGGTTTCTATTGAGTGACTTACCAGACCTCCCTATAAGTTGATCGGTTTTAATACAATAACAGCAGTTATTTTTAACAGGAAATTGCGTGCGTCCGAGTGGAAGTATTTTGTAAAGGATGGCTCTCAAAACGCCAAGATAAGAAACCTTCGTTATCTTCTCTCACATGCAACACGTCAGTTGGATTGCTGTCATCCTTTCACACTGGTGATCGTGCAGTGGCGGACAACATTATTAGAAACCATTAACCAAAACTGTCTCCAAAATATAGGTTTCTTCGGTTTTCAAGCTGGTCTGGCTGGATGGCTATGTATCGCGTGTACAGGCCGCACCAATCGAGCTAGAGGGCTGAAAGTTTAAACATTTACTCATTATATCTAGAAAAACTTATTTTTTAAATCTTCCCCCTAAATAGGTTTTTAGTGGGGTGTTGGTTCAATTTGCAATGTAAGTGTGTGTTAAATTGGTCCCTTAGTTTGTGTCTGGCAGCATTCACGCTTGTTATTTGAAAATTCGGAATTTTTTAGTGATCAATGCACAACAAAATGTGTGAGATGTAACTTATTCATTTTTTTAATTGATCACCCCCAAACACGGCATGCTGCCAAAAGACGTTGGTCACATGGCGGTTTCTTTTGATTGACTAACCAGAACTGTGCTATCTTTAGTCAACATGAATTCTGTGTGAAAGTAGGATCACAGGTTAAAAGATATTGAGTTTAGTCAGTCATCTTTTCGAAACAATAAGTACCTGAATGAATCCTTCTAACCAATTAAAAAATAGGAAATATTTCTGTAAAATCAACAAGCAGTTCTTCAAAAGTTTTGTTTTAAGCAGATTTATACTAAATGACATATAGAATGTAGCTTCATTTTTCAATAATCAGTTAGTTTTCTTTCAGATTACACTGAATGCATTTAAACCGATTTTCTCACTTTCGCATCTTTGAATTTCAGTGTTTTTAAATTTCTCCTAAAATGAATATTCAATTCAACACTATTAATCTGCTTTTTGGAGTATATTTGTAAGCAGCCTATTGTGTAGTCAGTATTTTGCTTCTGACCTGCTGCTGCTGCTATCTTATCTAAGAGATATTGAGTTTAGTCAGTCATCTTTTCGAACTAATAAGTGCCTGAATAAATCCTTCTAACCAATTAAAAAATAGGAAGTATTGCTGTAAAATCAACAAGTATTTCTTCAAAAGTCTTGTTTTAAGTCGATTCGGACTGATAAAACTTAGAATGTAGCTTCATTTTTCAATAGTCGGTTAGTTTTCTTTCAGATTGCACTGAATGCATTTAAACCGATTTACTCACTTTCGCATCTTTGAATGTCAGCGTTGTTAAATTCTGCCTAAAATGAATATTCAATTCAACACTGTTAATACCACTTTTTGTGTATATTTGTAATCAGCCTATCGCGTAGTCAGTATTTTGCTTCTTACATGATGTTCCATTCAAACGTCTTTTTGCACGCACGGCCGTCAGGCCTTTCCCATCTCTTTCCATGACGACCTCGATTGTGCTAATCTCTGCCCCGTCTTACCGACAAATCTTTCTATTTCATCCCTTCATCTTGTGTCTGGTATTTTCCAACTGTGTTCTGTCCCATGGACATCAAACGGTTAGTCTTTTGCCCGATCTATTGCCATCTCTTCTTGCTAGATGCCCTGTCCATCTCCATTGGTGCTGCTTAATTATTTGTATAATATATTTCACTCTAGTCCTCTCTCTGATCCATGTTGATCTTTTTTCTATTTCTTAGATTTATCCCTAGCATTGCTCTTTCCATGGCTCTCTGTGCTATTCTAAGGTTGGTTCTCTATTCGTTTTGTTAATTTCCATGTTTCACATCCGTAAATCATAGCTGGTATTATGCATTCATTGTATACTTTACGCTTTAAGCACATTGACAAGGTGCTCTTCAAAATGTCTCTATTCATACTGAATGCTTTCCAAACTATCGTTAAGCGTCGTTTTATTTCGTCATGATTTTCTCTAACTTTATTACCTGTCCTAGTTGGATGTATTCATCAACCTCTTCTAGAGTCTCTCCCTCTATCTTTATGACCTTTTGGGGGACTTTATCGGTGAACATTACATTTGTCTTTGTTCTGTTCATCTTTAAGCCTACTTTTCTTACTTTATCCATTTATATCCGTCAACATGTTTTGTAATTCTTCCCATGCTTACGAGGTTCGCTGTAAATAGTTTAGGTGATATTGTATCGCCTTGTCTTACTCCTTTTGCTATCTTTATCTTGTGTGTATCTTTATGTAGTCTAATTATTGCAGTGCCATTTTCGTATATGTTTCAGTGTTTCTAAATTCCTCCTAAATTTAATATTCAATTCAACACTGTTAATCAACCTTTTTGTGTATATGTGTAATCAGCCTATCGTGTAGTCAGTATTTTGCTTCAGACTTTAAGTAATTAAAGCTGCTGCTGCTATCTTATCTAAAGATATTGATATTTAGATATTTAGTCAATCATCTATTCTAACCAATAGGACGTTGGTCACGTGACGGTTTCTATTGAGTGTCTAACCAGACCTGTTCCTTTATGTTTTGAAGTTTAAGTAATTAACCCTTTCTTTTCAGATGATGTCATACATTAATCTCTAGACGCACCTGGCTGATTATTCTAACACACGCACATATTATAAACATATATGTTAGTTTTTAAAGGGTGTTTTTTGTCAAAGGATTGATACATAAACTCATCGTGGGCAGGTGTACGTGCCAAGGGATTCTGTTTTACCATTTTCATCAATTGAAACCTAGGCATATTCAAATACAATGCGTCACAGTTAAACTTACATACATGCAGATAGATAGATAGATAGATAGATAGATCATGAGACTGATATACCTCTGTATAGACTGAAGGGTGTATATATATTAACAGACTGGAACAGATACGGACTGGTTGGTATGGATATAAACAGGTTTCATAATGAAGGAGAATGAAAAGACGGATAAATATAAGGACTTTGTTGGAGAGCAGTGAAATTTATGAAACTTGAAAGTGTAGGTAGTGCCTATAATCGTTAGAGAACTAGAAACGGTCCTAAAAAGAACTAGCATGAATCAAAGCACTACGCCCTCAAAGTCAGCAAGAATATTGAGACAGATGATTATTTAAAGAGACTTGCTGCCACATAGTCCCCGAAGATAACCACCAAATAAATATGAACGTAAAACCTTACTGCTTCATAGCTGTGATAGTTTCGGATTTTTACCTGGCGCCAGTGGTCGGTGTTGGAGCCCAGGATTATGAATGCTGATTTTCGGGGAAGACATGACACTTGGAGCATTCATGCAATACAGGTGGTATGGATATTCTAATTCTAGAAAGTCTTATTTATTCGGCAGATCTAACAAAACACTACACGAGGATTGTCTGGAAAATATCCAGACATTTAATATTAACGAAAAAATATCATACCTCGGACTATGGCACATTAGTCTACTTAAAAGTATTCACCTTGAGGCCGCAAGCAGTCATCCCAGTATTCCTTCCACTTTTCAAAACAGCCTGAAAAGTCCTCTTTCGGAATTGCCATCAGCTGCGCTGTCGCGTTCTTCATAATGTTGTTCTTGGTCTGAAATCCCCTCTCTTTCAACGGCGATTTTAGCTTTGGGAAAATCCAGAAGTCGCTGGGAGCCACATCTTGACTGTAGTGAGGGCTAACAGACATGGGTGATGCGATGCTGTGCTAAAACAAATAATGCATGTAATATGAAGAACCGGCAGGCTCGGTCATTGGGAATGCGGCGGTCACAGAGTACCAAAGCTGAATCAACGTCGTTTCACTGTCGACTGAGTGACCGAACGCGAGAGTAACTGTTCACATATACGCAGTAAGTTCCCGTCTGATTGGTTGCCAAGTTATATCAATGCCGCGCAACCGGTTCTCGAGATATTCAAAATGGCTGGATACTTTCCGGACAGACCTCATATAGCATTTACAGGTATACCTTGAGCAGTGCGGTTTTGAACAGTACGGAAAACTTTGGAACAAATTAACCTCACTAATCAATGTAACCCTGTATTTTAAAAATTACCATTAAATCAACTTCCCTGTATGATGATTAGTGAGGTTAATTTGTTCCAAATTTGTCCGTACTGATCAAGGTATTATTATATTTTAATTAATGTGTTAATTTTTCAGCTTATACTTAGTTACATTAAGCTTTACAGCAATACCTTAAACATACTACATAACAAATCCGTACTAATCAAATCCGCACTAATCGAGGTAATCCTGTATTGAAAACCCATTTTTTCCAGTTCGTGAAAACTTTCTATTCGTTTGTACTTCGACTAACTTTCTATTTCGCTCCTCATTTTGTATCGGCATTATTTCCTTTAAAAGGTTGCTTCGGTTGAAACACTCTTGTAAGGATAACAATCAAACCTTTCACATCTCGTGATCAGTTTTTATACACAATATCCGTTCACACAACACTCTCGTTGTATAAAGAGCGTGAAAGCTTCACATTTACCTCCTCATCACCAGATCGTTATCTTCTTCAACTTCGTTTCAACCAGTAAAATTCGAACATTCGCTAGGCTGGCTGTTTTTCTGCTCCCATCTCCCGACATTTATTGATATCGTCAACGTCTTCTGTGCTGCACTTAACACTTATATAATTGTGTGCCAAATTCTTGCTATTCTCCAGTACGACCAAGTTTTTTCGCGACATTTTGTCTGCGGATCGATAGACCCACATACTGGAACTGGTAACCTCTCTTTTCGGTTCATTATTCAACAGTTATTTTCGTTTCGTTTTTCTTCTTCTCTCTCTCTCTCTCTTTCTGTATTTAACTTAATGGAACGCATCGCTTTTGCTTCCGTTCCTTGTTTTTTATACAACCGCATATAACCTCACACAGTGGCCAGGCAATACTTGTCGACTGAGTTATGGAGAATGGAACTACACTCAACCAACCTCCTGTTAGAAGCCGTCAACCAAGACTGTCACTAACACTGTCAACATAGGTTTCTTCACTTTTTATATTGGTCGAGATGGCTATCTATGTATGTGTTACGCGTACAGGCCGCGCCAATGGAGCTAGAGGGCTGAAAATTTAAACATTTGCTCATTAATATGACTAGAAAACATAACGCTTTTTTTGTTTTTTGAAACCCACCCCCATACGTTTTGCTTACTGGCGGTTCAATTTACAATGTAATTTTTTGTTAAACTGGTCCCTTTGTTTGTATCCGTCAGCATTCACGCATGTTCTTTTTAATTCAGTCTTTTTTAGTGATCAGTGATCCAACAAAAGGCAAAAGAAGTAACTTATTCATAGATCACCCATTTTTGAAAAAACATTTTAATTGATCACCCCCAACACGGCATGCTGCCAAAAGACGTTGGTCGCGTGACGGTTTTTATTGAGTGACTAACCAGACCTCTCTTCTTATTAAGATCGAATTGATGACTGAGATTATCGTAAAATATTCACAAAATAGTGTAAAGATTGTGGTGGTTCTAATTCAATTTGTCAGCTTTAGTTATTAGATAAAATAATTGAAAATTCGATTTCAATATTTCCTGTTCAATGCAAAAATGGAGAAGGAAGATAACATTTTACAAGCCTGGTTGCTGCTGTGTCAAACTCTACTTCTACTTCTATTCCGACTGAAGATGATTAATTCAACTATTGTGTTGTATATACAGTATCGCCCATAAATAAGTAAACCCCTACCTCTGTTTAATAGAAAATTAATTGTCTTCTAAACCAAACATAGCAGGATTGTATTATTTCTAGTGGAAACTTACACAATCAAAACGGATATTATCAGGTATTATTTATGACCAAACTCTACAGCATTGAAACTATTGTCAAAAGTATTTTTTTTCGTCGTGATGTACTCAATTTGGACGGCAACATATTCATATTTTTGGCAACAAATAAAAATAAGACGTACAAAAAGTGTTTTTATCCGTAGAGTGGACATACTGGATTATTCCATAACTTCCACCTACTAAAGCAATCCAATCATGTTGGATGTTGTTAGTGGGTTCGATCCTCATCGGATCTCCCTGTATAGGTATTAAATAATAATACAACACTCACTAATTAATTTCACAACTCATAGCATTGAGGAGCCCGACATTCCTGATGGGAATGAGGAGGCAGTGGTTTATCCAAGCTTGACCCGTTAGAAGGGTGTCCAAGAATCGATCTTACAGGGGAAGGAGGGTGAAGAGTTGAAATTGTTTTATCCATCAGCTGTTTTATTTCCAGTTGTTGGAAATGTAGTTTCTCCGGAAGGTGTTTCTTTAGTTGATGTCTCTCACCTTTCTCACTTCACCTATTGGCATTTGTGACGGACAAGGAGTCAAGTCACGTAGTGACATTGTTGTCTCATGGCCATCACGCTTTTAACAAGAAACATTATTGGAGAACATTATTTTGTTTTATTTAAATATACTAATGAGTAGTCGCGCATGATAAGTGCCCAACGATATTTTCATTAATTTAGGTCTAAAATTAACAAAAATATCAACTTTTTAAAAATGATTCGTTGGGCACCTATCATGCGCAGCTACTCTAATATGTTCTGGGACAACTGCCACTTGGATATTTGCCCCCTGACAATAGCATAGCAACTATAAATCCAAAGTTAAAGCTTGTGGAAATGAAATATTTGGCCGTGTAAATGATCACACACATGGGGAAATTGTCCAGGGGACAATTGCCAAGTGTCATATATTCCGGGGGACAATTGTCCTGATACCATACTAATGTATTTTCTTTTTTTTAACTATTGAAAAGAAGTTTGAATTCATACTTGGCCACAGCAGCAAAAAGGAAAACAATCTGTCTCTCTTTCCAGACAAGAAACGAATTTGAACTTTCTTTTTCTTTTTAGGTTTCCATACTTTTAAATTTAAAACCCTCACCCCCGCAAAAAAACAACAACAAAACGAAAGAATGTAAATATAACCCAGAATGCTGTAGTATAAGATCAAGAACCATAGGTTCAACGATGCGTCCACCAGGAGGAAGAGGAAGATGAGGATAATTCATCCGAAGGTTTTGACCAAGTTTCATATCAATCCAACATGATACGGCTGAGAAAATTGTTATTTAGCATTACTAGTTGTAGTTGTATTAGCAGGAAGAGGAGGGAGAGAAGGGGGAGGGAAATATGAGGATTAGTCACCTGAAGGCATTGACCAAGTTTCATATCAATCCAACATTATACGGAGAAAGTTGATATTTAACATAATAGGAACCGACCAACCGACCGAAAAGATACGTGGATACATCTAAACATCGTTAATTCTAAGTCAGAGAAGAAATCCTTTTTCGAAGTGGTCAGTCTAGCACTCGTTAAATCCACTAAATATCTACATGGTATTAGGTGCCTCTCCAGGTGTAGTGGCTAATAGGCTAGACTCGCAGACCATTACTAATGTTGGAATTTCGATCATCGCTGGGCGCTCTACTATACTGATCTTGTACCAGATTAAACCATGCTTTGTAAATGTATTTAATGGTATGCCTTGTGGTGGAGCGTATTTAACACTGGAACCCATGGTCGCTGGTGGGAACCAGGATTTCGAATGCTGATTTTCAAAGTAGACATGCCCTTCCCTCTTCAAATATTGGTGAAACACAATCTCTCTTCTTCAATGTGGCCGTGTGCCAGACTAAGCTAAGCTTAACAAATAACCATATTGAAGATGTTTAGTCATCTGAATACAAAGAAATATCTGTATGCACTGTGATTACTCGACAACTGTCCATTGTACGAAGTTGACATTCGCTAGATATATTAATCAGCACACAAGGCAGTGCAGTGTCGAGTTTGAAGCTTTTTTTTGGATCAGCGGTTCTCGAGTAATCTAATAAAATAAATAAAAAATTACAGATTATAGACCTTTTATCTAAAATTATAGATCTATATTTAGATATAAAATATCTAAATTGGCAATAATGAAGAGAAGTAACCGAAATACCCCGAAGCCGCTGTTTCGTACGACGGACGGAAAATTATTTTACATGACTATTATGGCAGGCTGCTCAACACACCATAAAGTCCGGCCCCTTCCAAACATGCCCCTTTGGAACGGGCACTGCCCATGTCTACTATAATAATTAACAGTGAGATTTTCTTGGTTCCCTGTCCGTAACCATCGACTCTTAATGTAAGAATGTTACTTATAGAAATATCTGCTAGCCATTATTTGAAACAATGGACTCTTCAACTGAACAGACTAAAGTAACTTTTTCTTTTTTATTATTTATTTAACCAGGATTTCCTGTGTCAAGAGGGGCGTGAGTTCGAGTCTCACAAAGAGCTTTATTTCCAATCTGCGCTGTTGCCACTCATTGCCATAGATCGACGGCATGAGTTGAGTTCTGATAAAAATCAACTAAACGATTAAGATGAAGGAAAATAGTAAGCAAACATTCGTAATAATAGTTCAGTAGTAATAGAGATTTAAATATCTCTGTGAATTGTTTCACGTGAGTTAACTAGTGTAAGAAGAATTCACAATGTGGGTCGTTTCCTTCCGTTAACAAGCATTGGTCGTCTTCATTTTATTTCACTTCCGTTATTTGAAAAATATTTTTCAAGCCATTTCCGTGCACTCAGTGTCTGTAAATTGAAATAAAAAATCTACATCCGCCAATTAAAGTAGTTCGGTGAAAAACAAAATAAATAAAAACAAAAGACGTTTTTAAAAATTCGCAATTCCTACTTTACTTTTTCTTTCTTGTGTTCCTTGGTACTTTGGTAATTTGGTGTTTCAAATAGTTTTTCAACATTCTTTATCGAAATCGTAAACCTCCTCGC
>VCCN01006872.1:4234443-4244619 GCA_006491835.1 Architeuthis dux | reverse complement strand
ACGCTAATGTAATATGGGAATATTAACATCTGCTTAATTCCTCTCTATATATATTTTAGTATTTGTTGTTTCACCACGTATATAATCATTAGTATGAATGAAAGCTTTAACTCATTTGTTTAATAAACCCTACCCGTGACATCACTGATTACATAAACAACTAATTATATATGTAGTATAACATCTTGAATTTTGATTAGATGAATCGTTGTCAACTATTAATAATTTTTACTAGTAATTTTTTTATCTTGATTTCATTTGCTTTTTATCGCAACTACTCGGACCATCTGTTTACGGTATAGTAATTACAGTATACAGATCTCAGATAAAATTGATAAGACGTAAACATTTATTTACACTATTAACTGTAGTGAACTTTTAAGTCTTAAAATAAGTAAGAGAATGTGAAGAAATAGCTTGAAGTCTACAGAAACACGAGTACCTATTTTTACCAAATGCATCACGGCCTTCAGTATATATGTATATTTGTAAAAGCGAACCCAATCAATACATTCCACACTATGCAGGCATTATGATTCGAATTTCTTTTCTTGCTGTAATTATCGTAATTGGCCAAAATAATATTATATATATATAATAAGAGCTGAGTCTGTCACATTCATAGTATTAGTGGCAGCCATTAACCCTACTCCCTTCCTACCCTCTTATTAAACTACCTAAAATTGTTACACCCTTCTTATTAAACCCCCTAACTTTCTTTGCTCACCTCTCCCGTTCTACCCTCTTATTAAACTACCTTTCTTTTCTGCCGTCCTATCTTCTTTTAAACTACCTAACTTTCTTTTCTCACCTCTTCCTTCCTGCCCTCTTATTAAACTAGCTAACTTTCTTTTCTCGCTTCTCCCGTCTTACCGTGTCTGTTACACTTATAGTATTAGTAGCATCCATCAACCGAGCCTGTTAGTGTACACCTATGATAACCGTCTTCGAAGCGACGGGTCACGGACTAGAGAACATAAAAACGCAGAGGTCACAAATGTCTCGGAACGATAAACATCAAAACGTTCTATAATTGTTTTGGAGAGCAAGGCGGAGAGCAATCACCCAGAAGCAGAATGATGGATGTGGCTATAAGCTAACATATGTAAAAGGAATATTAGTCAATATATTCCACAAAACGCAGGCATTATAATCCGAATGTTTCTTCTTCTTGTAATTATCGTAACCGACCCAAATAGTTTATGATATGAATGGTTTGGAACTGGAATTGCCAACGTGTTTAAAGAAGTTTGATATCTTTATTATTTCAAAGTTAAAATGCTTTTAATATTTGTAGAAAAGAAATACATAGCTGTTAAACAAATAAAACTTCTAAACGTTTACGAGAGTAGAAAATACAAAACAACACTTTTGATAATCACAATACTGTCCACATTTTGCAATAGTCTAAAATCTAACTCACGAGAAAAAGCAAGAGCATTTTGTCAAACTCCGGTACAACGTCAGGAGTTGACTTTATTTTTATTCCGTAAAAAGAGCAACGAGGACAACAAGACCAAGAACAATCCTCACCAAAATTAACGGTGTAAACCGATATATAAAGTTCACATTCCCCTACCGTGATTTGAACTCACGACCAAGTTATTGCCAGGAGGCATTGTTACTGACTGAGATAAATTGACAAGTCTTAGATATTAACGAAAATGTATCATACAGATACGCAGGGCTTGTTTCCTTCTAATCAATAAATACATTTATACAAAAATATATATATTTTTATATTTTTTAAATGTATTATATATACAATAAAAAGTTGCAGCCATCATCTTCAGTCGGGTTGGAGTGGGGTTTGACCCTTCAGCAGCCCGACATGTTTATATATAATCTTCAATTTATCATAGTTTATAAGCATTTCTTATAAAATATTTGAAAAAGCTATTAGTATTATTCAGTCCAACAATTTTAAATTTGAGATTTGCAAATGTAACATATATGTGAGGAAGAGCGGCTAAAACGTTGAGCTGTTTATTAGTAACTACACCACATCTCAGAAATTCGGATGGAAAGAAAGTCGGAAGTTACAACAGCCAAGGCCTTGTGATAAAACAATAAATACGAGGACAAGACTGGGTGCTGCAGGGTGAAACCCCACTCCAATTTCTATTCCGACTGAAGATGATTACTGCAACTTTTATATTGTATATATAACAAAGAAAACATTATAAAAATATGTATTTTTTGTATGAATGTATTTATTTATTAGAATGAAATAAGCCCGTGTGTATCTGTATGATACATTTTCGTTAATATCTAAGACTTGTCAATTTAGCACAGCCAGTAAGACAGCCTCCGGGCAATCAGTTAGTCTTGAGTTCAATCACGGTAGGGGAATGTGAATTTTACATATCGGTTTACACACCCCATTTTGGTGAGGTTGTGCTTGTTACGGTAGGAAAACAAAGTCAACTCCAGACTTTGTACTGAAGTTTGACAAATCTGATGCGAAAGGGTTAATGTATAATAGTAACAACTTCTCATCTGTGAAATTCAAGCATAAAAGAAAGCCGAAGGGCACAACAGCTAAAACGTTATGATAAAACAGCCAAGACGAAAAAAGTGGTAAAAAAACAATCTTCGACAAAGCTGGACGACTTAACCGTCAAAAATGGATGGCATCATAAGGACTGATTTGACCGATCACCGCTAAATAAGCTAACATTTTCTTACTTTCGTACTTACACAGTATTTCTATTTACTCGAATAATACTAAGCCGAGTATTGTAAACCATGTTTATTAATTTTTGACTACTATTTACATTCATCCTAATTTTTAGTTTGTTTAATCACAAGATCGGTAAGGCCGGCACCGGCCGTATTATTGCTGTGGTTATAGTAAAAAAAGCGATCGATTATTTTATTATTTAGCCGAAGTATGGTAAACCATTTTTTATTAATTCTTAACTACTATTTACCTTCATCTTAACTTTTGAAAAGCTATTATTATTCGTTTATTGTAAACCATTTTATACATCGTCATTTAAAAAACGTACTAAACATTAAGATGAGGCTAAATAGCAGTCAAACATTAATAAAGAGTATTTACAATACTTGATTTAATAAAAATGTAAAGAAAATAATCGTTTTTTACTAAAACTCAACCAGTCATTGCCGTGCCAGCTTAGTACGAAAGTTTTTTAAAAAGTTAGCTTCTTTAGCGGTGAACTGTCAAATCAGTCCTTATGATCCGATCCATGTTTTATGGTTAAGTCGTCCAACTTTGTCCAATCTTCACTATTTTGGTATTGCTGTATAATAAATTAAGACACAGAATTTGAAATTCAAATTGGTTTATGTTGCGGCCTCTCTCTCCACTGTCCCTTTGCCCTGTGCTTTGTTAAACTTTCTAAGACACAGTTATCTTTTCCTATACCACCCTTGGGAAGTGCTTTTGATGGCTTGGAATGTCATAAGAGTATCAAAACCTTCGCTTTTCAATACATTACACTTAGTTTTTTAACAAAGCCAACCCTGAATCGCTAAGATCACATTAGTTGGCATACCAATAGTAGTTTTCCCCTACTAAAATCTACACAACTTATTATATGAAAAATACATATTTAATGATAAGTCGCTTCTATTATTGGTTTCGATCTACAGGTCACAGATGCTAAGCTGGTCGATATGTTCCGCTAACTAAACAAAGAATTCGACACAAAAGGAATACGTAAGTCGAAAATAGTCTGCATCATTTTCTTCCCAAAAGAATTCATTTACATATTTTATGCTCGGATAAATGTCTATGTCTTGAGTTTTCCATGCATATCTTTGAGTCTAAGAAAAAACTCAACTATACCGATATGTAGATCGTTGGCAGTGTTTCTGCATAAATAAATAAAACTATACCTTTGTATAGATATCCGTATTCATTTCTGTCTGTACAAGTATCTGTAGATAGATAGATAGAGAGATAGATAGATAGAGAGATAGACAGATAGATAGATAGAGAGATAGAGAGATAGGTAGATAGATAACCCTATGGTGTCTGACGGTAATGCTTGTATTAACAATCAATACATTTTCCTGGTTTCCAATACATTTCTATAGTAAAATCATTTACACTGAATCTAGAATGAATATTCATTCAGTATACATACAAGGGTTGATCAATAAATCCGTACACACACACACACGCGCGCGCATATATATATATATTTGTGTTTAAATCCACGAAACAGTTACATGGCAATAACTGAGGATCCCACAAGAAAAGTTGCCTATAGTACTATAAGATCTAATTCTGTGTAAAACATAAATCCCTCTGAACATTTCTCATTAACAGTTATTAGTGAATAATTGACTTATATGACAAGTAATGAAATACACGAATAAACAGAACATCAAAACATTTCTGTGCGAAGGATCTTTAGTTTAAAAACATTTTTCGTATTGACATCTGAAATGCTTTCAGATTGTAAGACTTATATAAATATGAAACTTCTATATTAAAAGGAGAAAACATATATATTTCTTTTCACCTTTTCTTGATTAAGCCTCCACCCATACCTGTGTACGGCCTGTAAGTAAAGTAAGCCTTCCAAGTTTCCCGTTCCTCGTCCCACCTATAAGTCAGTTAAGTTGTCCAAACCTTTTTAACAAAACATTTTTCTAAGCAAAACTAATTTTACAGAGAGGAACACATATATTTTCCAACGCTGCTAGCAAAAGGTGCTCAGAGGGACGATATTTTTTACACTGAAATTTCAAGTGTATTAAACAATATTTCTCCAAGAAAATATTTTACACCGAGGAAAAATAATTTCCACGGCTGTTGGCGAAAGCGCTTAGAAGAACAGTATATTTTACACTGAAATTTCAAGTGTATTTTGCTTCGGAGGATCTTTGGTGCCTACCATATGGGGTAATTGAGAACGCGTGAGACAATTAAGAACGTCATCCACTGAGCCCTTATTAATCAGTATATTTACTGTTTAAAGTGTCACCCTAACATGTCCAATTGGTTTCATTAACCAACTCCCTACGGAACTCTATTACAGCAGTACGATCGATACTCACAGCTATCCCACATATGTGGCCTTTTTCCAGACGAAGTTAAGTTAGGAAAATAAGGATATGATTATGTGTTTGGGTTCCAACAGTAACGTCAGGACAGTTCGCTTTTGGGGTGATTTTGATCCTCATTGGGTGTCCGACTATTTTGACATTGTGCCCAAGCCTTTATGGGGCCGTAAGCAGAATTTGATTTTGGGAGTCCCCACCGCCGCTTAGGCCCCCCCGCCTCCGCCATCGTTCTTGAGACCCCTCTGATGGCCACGGGGCCCTAAGTAGCCGCTTAGTTCGCTTATTCCTCGGGCTGTTCTGTCTTGTGCCAAACTAAACTAAGCTTAGTAAATGTCTATACATACGGTCTGTATAGTTACCTATTTCACAACGATTCAAAGGTTGGTGTTCAAGAAGAAGTAAAAGCAAAGATTTCAAACGCTGATTTTCAAGGCAAGCTCTCTCCCAATGGAAAATTGACGTAACACAATACCCTCCCCCCACACACACATACAATTTGGTTCAGTGCTGTACGAAGCTTAACTTAGAAACTTGAAACGCGCATGTCGCTCAAAAGCCTGTGTTAGATCTAAAGAATATTCGCCAAAAGCATTTCGAGAGTCTCGGTAGCAGATTTGCCGAGCTTCACGCAAAGTTTGATGCAGAGACGTTCACATACAGCGTCACAAAACCTCGTGTAATACGTGAACACGAGTAGATAGCACGAAGCCTATTGGCAGACTGGGTAACAATGAGCGTCAGCTGCGCGCGCATTTCTGTTGAACGGTCCAATCACAGCACGTAGGGTCCGGGAACTTTGCGATACCACTTCGTATAGATATATATAGAGCGATATACGTATATTTGGGTATGTTTATTGTGAGTATACGTATTTGCGTACAAGTAACTTTCTGTTAGAAACCGCCAACCAAAACTGTCAACATCAACATAGTCAACTCAACATCAAAATAGTAAACCTCAACGTAGTAAACATCAACATAGTCAACTCAACATCAACATAGTCAACATCACCGTAGTCAACATCAACATAGTCAACTCAACATCAACATAACCAACGCAACATCAAAATAGTCAACCTCAACGTAGTCAACATCACCATAGTCAACTCAACATCAACATAGTCAACATTACCGTAGTCAACATCAACATAGTCAACTCAACATCAACATAGTCAACATCAACATAACCAACTCAGCATCAACATAGTCAACATCAACATAGGATTATTTCAGTTTTCACATTGGTCTGGCTGGTTGGCTGGCTAATTATCTATCTATGTATGTACGAGGGTCTGTCAACAAGTAGGGTCTTTTCTTCTTTAATTACAACATATTTTAGAAGTACACACAGCATATCAAAATGAACATAAAAGTCTCAGTATTCCAAATCTAGTTCTCAACATAGTCCCCTTCCTTCTCAATCGTGGTATTCCACCTTTGAATGAGGGTATGTATACCCACCCCGTAGAAGCTTCTTGACTACTTTCTTAGCCATGTGCGTGTTGCCTCTTTCACCTCATCATCATTGGAGAACCGCTGTCCTCTGAGTGGCTCCTTCATGGTCCCAAACAGATGATAGTCTGTGTGTGCCAGGTCAGCACTGTAGGGTGGATTAGGCAATGTTGTCCGGCCATGCGCTGTGATTGCTTGTCTGGTCTTTAGGCTGTTGTGAGGTATTGCATTGTCATGTTGCAAAAGCACATCACTCATCTTCAAATGTAGCCTAGCTCTGAGATTTGACAATGTGCTCACTTTTCACAGAATTTTGAATAGCCAAGAGACTGCATTAAACTACAGGCACTACCATGGCTCACCTGAAGGCTTTTACAGAGTTTTGCAATAGTGATTTTTCTGTCAGCTGTAAGGTCAGTTTCTCCTTTCTCTTTGGGATTGCCATTAACTCTACTGACCCATCTGCTTACTGTGATTACTTCAAGTGTAGCCTTTCGATAAACATTCACTAACCTCCTGTGAATGTTTGCAGCACTTCCTCCTTCCAAAAACAGAGATTCTATGACAACTCTTTACTTCCTACGTGTGTCCAGAGGGGTACATATTTTGAAAGAGGATTATGGGTAGGAAAAGAGAAGGTAACTCCACAAATTCTCCTCCTGGGCTTCTGGACACGTTATAGTTTATTTTAACCTTTTTAGTGAGCACTGTCCAACAAAACGCGAAACAGTAACTTATTCATTGATTACCCCTTTTTCCAATTTTTTAATTGATCACCCCCAACACGGAATACTGCCAAAAGATGGTTTCTAATGAGTGCCTAACCGGACCTGGTTAAAACGCCAAAGTGTATCTATGTAATTAGTAATCAGTGTAACATAATTTATGATGTATATGACATTGCCGTGCTCATGTATGCGTGCCTGTGTTTGTATGTATGCGTGCGTGTGCATATGTGTGTTTGTATGTGTATCAGTGCGCGTATGTGTATGTGTGTATATATCCATATGCGTGTATATCTGCTCGTTGAGGGGTGCGCATGTGTTTGTACGTTTGCATATGTGTGTGTGCATGTGTGAAGTTGCCTGTATGTCTGTGTATGTGTGTGTGTGTTAGTGTGTGTGTATGTATTAGTGTGTGTTGATGTGTGTATATGAATGTGTGTCTGTTTATGTGTGTGTATGTGTGTGTGTGAGTGTGTGTATGTGTGTGTGTGTGTATATATGTGCAAGTGCGTGTGTATGAGTTCATGTCTGTGTTTATGTGTGAATTTCTGTGTGTGCGCGTGCGCAGGCGTGTGAGTGTGTGTGCGTGTTTGTGCGTGTCTGTGCGTGTCTGTGCGTGATATATATATAGAAATTAATTCAATATTCCTGACACAGTAATATTGAATTCATTTGAATTTATGAAAACAAATCCGACTTACTGAATCTACAGAAGACTATAAAATACTTTTAAAAGTTTCTCAATAAAAAAAATGAATCTGGGATTTTTTTTTTAAAAGCAATTTTTGTAATCAATAAAATGTTCAGACACTTTCCTTAATTGAATTTGGTTGTAAAAACGAACAGATAAAGAAACGTCATATACATAGAAATAAAAAAGAAATGACATTTCCTTTTTTATGGTCCACTACGTGGGATAAAAGTATTTGTTTATACGTCTACAGTGTCCGATCGTTTACTGTGCAGGGCTTAACCAAGAAAGATAAAGGTTGGTGTGTAATATTTTATTTTAAGGCATTAAATACATTTTGAATAAATACTATGGTAAACATTAGATGAATTCGATGTTTAAGGTTCCATGGTAAGATCCAAGTTAGATGTTTATCTTGAAAGAGGAAAATCGAATTATGAAGACGTCGGCTTCCAATCCCATTTCTATGTCCAATAATTAGAAAATCCGTTAACAAATGAGTATCGTAAAACCGAAATATGTTACGACCACCTTATCTGATTTCAAAATAAGATTTTTAAAAAAACGTTCCCCCCTCCTTGTGGAATCTGTCATATCTCTTCATAATACAAAATAATTTAGCGAAATGAAAAATATGAATTCAATTTTAATTTGTGCCAGAAGAAAGAACTCATCATTCGTAACGGCACTTTAGTCTAGAACAGTGATTCCCAACCGGGGGTAATTTCTCCCAGGAAGGGGATTTGGGTAGTCCAATGGGGAATAATGTTATTAGGTAAAAATAAAAGTCCAGTCTAGAGATGGGCTTTTCTGCACTTCTATCAATCAAGTTGAAGGCTCGAAATAAGCTCTAAGTTGAGAATGGTTTAAGATGAGCTCTCTCACTAATAGACCCACACATCGAACAACTAGTAGCAAAAAAAACAAGAACAGAGATCACATTGATGTGTATATCAGTTACAATAGCAGAATCCTTATTCTTTTGGTAATAAATTGGAATTTCAAATGATGTCCCTAATTATTTTCGCTTGCTTCCTTCGAGTAACAAATACACAGCAGCTGTACAATTATAAAATTAAAATAATTCTTAGTATGAAGCTGTCTAATTATACGTAAAATAAAGTTATTATTTGAAAGCATTCTTTGTTGCAACTTAATAAATGGAGGGGGGATACTAGTCATCTTATTGACAAAAGTAGGGAATGACTCGAAACACTGACCTAGACGAAATGGGGACTAACCTTGACTTTTGGTGTGCAGTAGTTTTTTTGTGGAAATTTTAAGCGGAAACAAATTGTTTCAAGAACCAAGGGTCGAAAATCGACAGAAAATTAAATAATAATCATTTAAGCTTCACCATTATGATACAACACAACAAAGAAATCAAGATAGGTTTACAAATTTGTTTCAGCTTAAAATTTCCTTTACAATGATATATAATAAGTGTATATTTGGACAATTTGGACCGCGTCCCAAATGGCGCCATTATGGATATGGCCAAATATCTCAGTTTGCCCAAGATTTGACGGGTGGCATCAATCAGATTCTGATTCAGAACTAAATTCTGATGAAAAATAGTGAAAAGGAAACCACTGTACACCGTAAAGCAAGGTTGGCCACCATATTCTATAATTTCCACCGGACTAATTCGATATAATATGTTTGGATCACTTTAACAACATATCACCTAGACTGGTTTCTGCTCGTATATCCGTCATCTTCAACCAACAGCAATAGCCTCCTATTTACTCCTAACACAGACAGAACACGCACAGCCGATCTGTCATATTACACGATTGGCTGTAGCTAGTTTCCACCGCTTCCTCTGAAGTAGAACTTTTCGGCATCTATACAGGACCTTAAAATGGATAGTGCTCACAAATGTTAGCGGCAAAAGTTCCCGCTACAATCCGTTCGCGCGCACTGTTTAAATTCTCAGAACTTTTAGGAAACATTTCGCATATGTGAATTCGAAAATAAACGCTGTTTCATTTTTTTATACGCACATTTTTGTATACATACATTTTTTATACATACATTTTTTTACATATATTTGTTATACATACTTCTAAATGTTCTCCTTCGTACTGTTTTCGTTTTCTTTCTTTGATCCACTATACACACACACACACATGTAGCTCAAACAAAATCACTTTTCAACATTTTTGACCCGGAATCGGGATCTTCAAAATGTATGTCTTTCTCTTTAATACTCCAACTGCTCTTTCGACCATTCCTGTATCTGGGATTCTATTCCTTTCGTCTTTAT
>VCCN01006872.1:4216622-4227461 GCA_006491835.1 Architeuthis dux | reverse complement strand
AATTCAGAATATATAAATATTACTCTTTTCGTCGATACGAACACTTACGTTATGTTCCTGAGGAACTCTGCAACAAGGTACTTAGACGCTACCACAAATACATTAATTCAATACACGCTGTCAGCATTAGAATGAGATATTAGCAAATCTGTATACCATTCCCCGGGCGATTTTTGTTTCATGTTCTCTAGAGTGGTAAAACAAGCAAAAGAATATTACTTACCTACGCATAAGATAAGTAAAGATAATGCAACGTGGATTACCACAATTAACCATTGACCACTGACAACCGATTTCCGCTGTCATTGTTTCTCCAGGATCCATTGATTCCTAATGGAAAACCTGTCATCTTCCGGTGATGCATAGTAAAGACTTCTGTGGATTAAATCCTGCTTTCAGTGTTTGGTTCAGTTTGAAATAGTGCCTGATTTACATATGGTCTGAGCGGGCTGCAGCCTAAATCTGGGGAGCCTTGGATACTTGCCCCTCCCCCACCCAAAAATAAACATTAATTTTACTTCATTAATAGCAATATAAATCAGGGGCATACCTAGACCAAAATAAAATTTAAGCACAAATCCAAAATTCAGGAATTAATTAATAAAATACTACTTGATTTACAAAAAGAAGAAAACAATTGGGCAGATTTCAAACCGGCGTTATTTTTAATTGACATAAACCAAACCGACGTAAAATCAGGGAAGCTTGTATTACGGGATGGGCTTGCAGTACCTGCAGCCACAGGGGCCCGCAAAATATGAATCCGTCACTGAAAATATGGTACCCCTTTTTCCATCTCCTTTAAGAATCGGAAAGGGAGCTTTTCATTCCTGTTCAATAAACTGTTACAAATGGTTGAGCGCTGTACTCTATGATCTGGTGAGATGAAAGTTCATGAGGAACGGAAATTCCCTATTTAGATTTATTTTCCAATTCGCTTGACATATTTACATATTATTGAATATGATGCATTGTGCCATTTTGTTAAATCCTTGGAGGTTTAACGAGGACCTGCGTCAACAAATGACTTCAAGGATTATTATCCAAGGTAATTGGCCTTCCAGAGGCTTATCAGCAAGATCACAGTCACCCTTTTTTAAACTTGCTCAGCCATCGCTGGTATTTACGTACAATTGCTGCACATATACCCTTCATTGCCTGTGTTGCTTGCTGTCTTTATAAATTGCATGCAATATTTGACTTTGATTTCGCAGTTGGTTCAAAATTGTTATATTAAACACCGCCAACCAAATCTATCACCAAAACTGTCAACATAGGTTTGTTCAGTTTCCAAGTCAGTCTGGCTATCTGGCTATCTGGCAATGTGTGTATCACGCGTACAGGCCATACCAATGGAGTTAGAGGGCTGAAGATTTTAACATTTACTCTTTATTATGTCTAGAAAAAACTTTTTTTTCTTGAAAATCCTCCCTACCTAAATAGTTTTTTAGTGGAGGGACGGAGTCAATTTGCAATGTAAGTTTATGTTAAATTGATTCCGTAATTTGTGCTCGACAGCATTCACGATTGTATTTTGAAAATTCAAACTATCAACATAGGTTTCTTTAGTTTTCAAGTGAGTCTGGCTATCTTGCAATGTATGTATCACGCGTACAGGCCGCACCAATGGACCTAGAGTGGTGAAGATTTTTAAAGTTACTCCTTATTATGTCTAGAAAAAACGGTTCTTTTGTTTGTTGATTCCCCTCCCTACATAGGTTTTTATTGGAGGGGCGGAGTCAATTTGCAATGCAAGTTTATGCTAAGTTGATTCCTTAATTTGTGCTCGACAGCATTCACGATTGTATTTTGAAAATTCAAACTGTCAACACAGATTTCTTCAGTTTTCAAGTTGGTCTGTCTGGATATGTATGTATGTATGTATGTATCACGCGTACAGGCTGCACCAGTGGAGCTAGAGGGCTGAACATTTTAACATTTACTCCTTATTATATCTAGAAAAATAGTTTTGTTTTGTTTCCTGAAAATTCCCTCCCCCTAAATAGTGGGGTGAAGTCAATTTGCAATGTAAGTTTATGCTGAATTGATCCCTTAATTTGTTCACGCTTGTTTTTTGAAAATTCAGACTTTTTTAGTGATCACTGCCCAACAAAATAAGAGAGAAGTAACTTATTCATTGATTTCCATTTTTTTCAAAATTGATCGACCCAAATACAGCATCCTTTCCAAAGACGTTGATCACGTGACGGTTTCTATTGTGTGACTAACCAGACCTGTTTTAAATATAATATTATTTTTCAAACAACCCAATACTTCCGACGACAAGGTACCTAACGCTAAGTAACGTTAAAGAGATCCATATGTAGGTGTGTGTGCACCCAGATAGATAGATACATAGAAAACAGCCTTTTCTCTAACATCTTATTTGCACATATATAGATACTTATATTTATTTACTTCTTTATTTTTCAAGATCTTTCTTAATGACCTTTCTCATTTATCATCAGCACATGCTGTCCCTTGTTCGTATCAAGACAGCTATCACCAAATACAAACACATCTCAATAAATTAACGTTTTTTCGGCTTGTTCTTCTTAGCAGTCAACTAGAATTCGCTCTAAGTTACATATTGTCCACTTACTCATCTAACGAGCTGTTATACTCTGTAAAATGCCTTGTACTAACTTTTCTTCTTTGATATATATTGTTATATATAGTTTTGACCACTTTTGTGGATAGCCAACGTTGCCACATCGGGTTGAAATCCGCGCTTGTCTGGCTAATGCATTTAGTCAACAATTTGATGTGAGCTGCCTCTTTCATTTTTCTCTGCTTCCAACTTTCTGGCGATAATCTGGACTTCCTCCCAAATCCAAATCCGACAGAACAAAGACACAGAAACACCAGAGCCATGCGCTATAAGGGCTACCCCCTTTAAGCATAATTTCTGTTTACTTCAAGTTATGATTAGAAAAATGTCTTTTTATCTATATTTTGTTGAGATTAATATCGTTCAAAACTAGATTGAATTAGCAATTCCCCAAACATCATGTGTTTCAAATCAATGGAAGCTTTAATGAATTTAAGTTTATTCTTTGCTTAATACAATTACATAATTTGTTATTCAAATTTTCTTGTATGATTAAGATTAAGACGTATATTTTGTTTAGATTTCGCTACTTTAAATCTCACCGTAAATATGTTAATACAGAAATATCTAATCTTATAGAAGTTGAAATGGTCGTTCTTGTTATTTGTGTTGTAAACACGACGTTTCGGCCGATCCATTCTTCGGTAGCCCTTATAGCGCATGGCCCTGGTGTTTCTGTGTATTTGTTCTGTCGGGTTTGGATTTGTTGAGAAGTGGAAGCCACATCGGGTTGAAATCCGCGCTTGTCTAATGCATTTAGTCGACATTTTGATGTGAGCTGCCTCTTTGATTTTTCTCTACTTCCAACAACGTTCTCTGTCGATAATCTGGACTTCCTCCCAAATCCAAACCCGACAGAACACCAGGGCCATGCGCTATAAGGGCTATCCCCCTTTAAGCATAATTTCAGTTACTTCCGTCGCTTTTCATTGATCAACCATTTTCCCAACTTTTTAATTGATCACTCCTAACATAGCATATATCGGTGGCGGTGATTCATAATTTCCCTTGGAATGCTAGTTTCTGTTTGTTTTCGACCTCTAAGTTCAGCACAAACATTAAACTCTAACTCCGCTGGCACAATATTTTAACAAGAAATTAACACTTAAATTCATAAAATGGAAAGGAGAATTTTTCAAGGGAAATAACTCCAGATTGAAATTATCCCCCTTTGACCATTTGGTGATTATTCTTTTTCCTATTCAATTCACAAAAAAGTTCCATTATTGCTATTCATTGAAGAGCTCCGCTGTCAACACAAGCGGTTACAAGTGGTCCATGAATCTAAGAGTTAGAGAAACAAAGATTGGACTAAATCATCATATTTCACTGGTAACTACTTAACGACTTGCTCCTATATAACAAACATTTTAAATGGATTACGTTTATTCGAATTCATATATATGGTACGGGTATGTGTACCATAGTTATATTTTTCGATGGCTGTGCGATGGATGATGTTGTTTCTCTGCCACAAAATTTACAATGGCTGGTTCAATATTTGACATTTTAATGTTCAACATACAGGCGGTCTCGTTGTTTATTTTTATATAAAGTACGTATGAACAAAATTTCAGCGTGATATCGACACGTGAGGAATTTAAAAATCTGGCAAAAATCAGCATATTATTCGATTACAATAACATTTTTGATACTTATTTATTAAAGGACGAATTTAAAAAGATTTTCCATTCCAAATTTCGGAGAAGAATAATGTTTTTTCATATGATTCCTACCCGACCTTTTATTAATTTGATGATTTATTTATATAATCATGCTTTCGTCGATTTTTACACATTTTACAGATATATCCCTCGAGATACTAATTATATTTACCTTTTTTAGAAACTTGTATAAAAATATTATAACAAGGATGAATAATTAAATATAGCGAAATGATGAAAAATATATAGGGACTGTATTTTTCATATATTTTATTCTGTTTTTTATGTAAATTGACCGCTATTTCAAAATATATGTACTGTTTTGTCTACAATAACTTTTTTTTAAATCAGGTGTCGCTTAAATGCTTGAAATGTTTTTTTCCAATTTTGTTCATACCTAATATAAATCAATATGGTAAGTTGTACAAAGGGGAAGTAATTTCTGAAGGGCTTTTTCTGAAAATGCTGGATAAATATTTCTGACTGATAACCAAAAATTAGGAAGACTGTTTTTTTTAAAAACAATTTTAAAGGAACCATCACACGATAGTTCAGTCAATATATCCTGTTCGAAAATTGTCAAAGCGTCAATTTCATCTATATGTTCGCAACTGAATGGGACCCTAATCTAGTTTTTATTATATTCTGGTTGAGGAAAGTAATGTCTGAAAGCTTCTTTTAAACTTACCAAATGTTCAATAGAAATCTCAATTATTTTTTAGGTACTTTTTTCTCCTGAGCTTTGTATGAAATCAAATAGGGTTGGAAATGAATCAAAAACATTCTTTCTAAGTTGATTTTCCAACAGTTCTATTTTTTTTATTATGGCTTCTACTTTATCTTCAACTTTTAAAATGTCTACAGTCGTTCTTTGCAAAACCGTTTCTTAAGAAACAAAAATATCAGTTAAATATGCCATCTTTACTAGCCAAGAGAAGTCATTCAAGCACTCTTTCAAAGAGTAATTCTTTCTTTATTAATATTAATTTAATATTCTTATTTCATCACGAAGTTCGAAAATGCGATTCAAAACCTCCCCAAGACAACCAACGAACTTCAGAATGTAGACGTAGTTGTTTAACATGGCTTCCCATTTCATTACATAAAACTTAAGAAATCCGACTATTTAGTGGGCGAGCCTTAATAAAACAGGTCTGGTCTTTTGGCAGCATGCGGTGTTGGGGATGATTAAAAAATTGGAAAAAACGGTGATCAATGAATAAGTTACTTCTCTCGCCTTTTGTTGGGCAGTGATCACTAAAAGAAAGTCTGAATTTTCCAAACAAACAAGCGGACACAAACTTAGGGATCAATTTAGCATAACTGGTACATTGTAAATTGAGCCCCACATTAAAAACCTATTTAGGGTGTTAGTTTTTAAAAAATAATTTTTCTAGATATAATAAGAAGTAAATGTTGAAATATTCAGCCCTCTAGCTCCATTGGTGAGGCCTGGGATCTGGAACAGATTGATCAATTTCTGATCAATGTCAAGTTACCCGACGTTTCCTGAGTTTCACATATATCTCGAAATCACTACACCAGGAAATAAAGAATATCAGCAGCAGATGGACAGGGGGAACTTTCCTATCTCCTTCCATGACGAGCGTGATCGCGCTGAATTCTGCCATGGCTTATCGGCAAACATTTCTATCTTATCTCACCATCTTGTGTCCGGTCTTTTCCTACTGCGTTTATTGTCCCACGGACACCAATCAGTTAGCCTATTGCTCCATCTGTTGTCCTTTCTTCTTGCTGAGTGCCCTGCCCATCTCCATTGTTATTGCTTAATTCCTTGTACGATATCCCTCACCTTGGTCCTCTCGCGGATCTATGTTGATCCTTTCCTATCTGTAAGAGTTATTCCTAACATTGCTCTTTCATTTGCCCTCTGTGCGGTTCTGATTTGGTTTTCGAGTGGTTTTGTAAATTTCCAGGTTTCGCACCCGTATGTCATAGCTGGTATTGTGCATTGATTGTATACTTTACGTTTTAGGCATATTGACAATGTGCTTTTCAATATGTCTCTAATTATATCAAATGCTTTCCAGCCAATCGTTAATCGTGGTCTTTCTCTAGCTTTATCACCTGACCCAGGAAAATGTATTCCAAAAATGGGTTGTACAATCCATAAATAACTACACCCTTACCACTTTTTAATAGAAAGTTAATATTTTTCTAAACCAAACATAGCAGGATTATATTATTTCTAGTGGAACATTACAAAATCAAAACGGATATTATCAGGTATTATTTATGACCAAACTCTTCAGCATTGAACGTCTTTTGCCAAAAATATTTTTTCGTAGTGTTGTACTCATCTTTGGACGGCAACATATTCATATTTCTGGCAACAGAGTTTATTTATGGGCGATACTGTAGATAGCCAGCCAGTCAGAACCACTTAAAAACTGAAGAATTATTTTACTATACCAGGAGGAAATGGTTTGTCAGAAGTCAGGAATTAATGCAAGTGTTACTGATAGAATGGATCTACAATATGTATCTTGAAAATTCATTGGTAATGGTTGTACTATAGAAATACATTGGAAATAGCCATGCAAAATCAACGATATCTACTTATATAATAAACAGAATGATTTTCTGTTTCTCCGTCCGTAACAATGGACTCTCTCACTTTAAGGTAACAATTTTACTGATAGAAATATCAATGACTATTTCCACTGAAACGAGTTCAGGTGTTTCTTTTCTAAAAAAAAAATCATCTCAAATTCAAATAATTCAAAAGATGTCCACGCATCCCTATAAGACACTTTTCGGTCGGTCTGTCTGTCGGTTGGTCTGTCTGTCGGTTACTAATATGTTAAATATAAATTGTCTCACCCGTATCATGTTGGATTGATGTGAAACTTTGTCCAGAACTTCGGCTGAACCATCCTTATATGCATCTTTCTCCGCCTCTTCCTCCTCCTGTTACTACTACCACAACTAGTAATGCAACTACTACTACTACTATTTCGTCTAGAAACTCTTTAAAATTGCAAATCATTTTTATTGGGAAAATCAATCACATATTGCTCCTCCTCTTCTTCTATTCCTTCTCCATGAAAGACAACCGCTTCTCCTCCTTCTCTTCCCCCTCCTAGTGAGGAAAGAATCGCGACTTTTTAGACTGTTTCAAGTTAGATTGATTTGAAATGTAGGTAAGACATTCGGGTTAATCGAGTGTACGCTTCCCTTCCTCCTCTTCGGTTGCTGAGGAAAGTCGACGGCCAAGGACGTAGGACTTAATAATAATCTCTCTCTCTCTCTCTCTCACTCTCTATCTCTATCTCTCTCTATCCTTGCTAAAAGTTCGTCACTAATTGTAGGAATTGTAGGCCAAACTAGGCAGCTGCCTAGGGCGTATACCTCGGAGGGGCGCAGTACTGACCGTTCAGGAGAAAACTTCAAAAGAAGATCAAGAAAACGCTCGCTTAGGATGCATAAAACCCTTACGCACATTTTAAGTCTCGCCTAGGGCACATGAAACTCTCACGCCGGCCGTGATTGTAGGTTGTTAGGCAACCACATGGACAGATATGGATGTAAGGATGGTGGATGCATCGTTGAACTTATTGTTCTTGATATATAGTAAACGCGGACAAGACGCAGAAATACGATTAACTCGGAAAGAGAAGAGTATTGAAAAGGTTGTTAGGTTCAAAACAGTTCCATTTGATCAGTTGAAAAGATGGTCCCGACGGAATTTCTTTGATTTACTGAATAAAAGAAATTGATTTCTAAAGTCTAATGAGAGGTCAAAAAAAAAGAAGCGCTCAACAGAACATAAAATAAGATACAATAAATATTGTTCAGCATTGATCTAACACTTAGAAACTTCACTAACAGATAATGTCTGTCCTCTCAGGGGCTTTAATTCACTTAATCTTAAAGGATAGGGAAAGAAAACCGAAATAAAAAGAAATACAAAATAGAAATCGGTCATTCATTAAGTACTATTATGTTAACACTATATAAAATTGAAGGTATTAGAAAGCAAGGAGAGAAACAAACATAAAAAAGAAAGGGGGAAAAACAGTGTGCAGCCAAACAGAAGAAAACTGAAAGTCAAAGAACCGAAATTTTAAAAAATCCAACTGTTTCCTGCTCTTCTACAGTTGTTTTTTGTGAAAACAATAATGTTTTGATAGACTAGCTATTGGCAACACATCAGTTAGGATTGCCAAATACATTTTGTTGAAGTAAGCATCGATTTATTATTATCGTGACACCCATAATCGTTTACAATGTTTAACCCATATGCTAGAATAATGGTTCTCCAGCTATGTGCTGCGACAAAACAGTGTGTTACAACTATCTCCCAAGTGCGCCGTGTAATTTTTACGAAACACAACATGTAATTTGAGCCTCGAACGTGTCTAGTATGGGTATTATAGACATAATACCTATACTAGACACGGTCTCGCTTTCGCCACGGTGTCGCCAATCTAGTGTTTTTATCAATAGATTTTGTGAGATCTCAATCGTTTTAACGATAGATAAAAGGGAAAAGGGGTGATGAGTATGCATATCAGTATGCTGATATCAAAGTTTCGTTCATTGACTACTGAAATGTTTCTGTCTAATTCATTTAATTTTTACAGTTGATATTCCGCGTACGTCAAACATATCTGTTAGTGCACCGTTTGAGAGCCAATGGCCTATATGCTGGAGCTTCCTTCATTCTAACGCACCTCCCAATTTGTAAACAGTCATGATACTTAAGATTAGATTGGTTTACGCAGCGTTTTTCATGGGATAATCAAAGTTAAGCAATGCATAACTTGGTAGCGACCAATTGGGTGGCTAATGAAATACTGTATGAGCAGAAATTAGCAAATATTAAACAGACAAAATTGGGTGCCACACTGTTGAGGAATGGTTAACGAACTGATCTAGCTAACCGTTACTACTTTATAATATTTATCCTCAATGGGTGGTCTTGTGTCAAACTAAGCTATTTTTCTATATTTCGTGCTATTGCTTACCTCTTCTTAATAAATGAAAATATCTCACAATCGAAAACAAATTTCTGGATCCGCCCCAAATCTTAATCAATTCTTCCTTAATCCGTGGCCATTTCTCTGACAAAATATCATTGCAATTCAATGGATACTGTTGGAGGTTTTATATGGAAAATATGAGTGAATACATACATATATTTTATTAAGTTTCTCAATCAGAGAAAGATGCCCGGGTTCGACCCCAAATTTAACCGATTCTTTCTTAGCCTATGTCTCACTATATCAGAAAATTCCATTAAACTTCATTGAGAAAACTTGGAGATATTGTGTGGACAAACAGACACACGCGACTTCGTTGGCGAAGGTAAACTAGCTTTGTAAAAACAATGAATCGATTCCTTTCTTGCCAACTCGAGGAGACACACATTTCTTTCATGCGTGAGAATCGAGAAAACACCTATTTTCATGCGTGAGAATCGAGGAGACACACGTTTCCATGCGTGATAATCGAGGAGACGCATATTTGCATGCGTGTGAATAGAGTAGACACACATCGTATCAAGGAGACGCACGTTGTTATGCGTGAGAATAGAGACACGCATTTATATGCGTGAGAAGCGAGCAAAACTTTGTCAAACTTCAGTCTAAGTCGGATGCTGGAGTTGACTTTGTTTTTCCAACAAAAACAAGAACAACAGCAACAAGACCAATCCTCACCTAATTTAGTGGAGTAAACTCTTCACTGTTTGTCTGTCTCGTCACGTTAAACAAAACCGAAATATAAAATTAACATTTCCCTACTGTGATTTGGAATCACGACCAAGAGATTTGTAGGCGGCTCGCTTACCAACTGTGCAAGACTGACAATTCTTATATATCTACGAAAATGTATGTTATACTTTTTTTATTTGTTATATCTATATACAATACAAAGTTGCAGTAATCGTCTTCAATCGGAATAGAAGTATGTGCGTTTGACCCTGCAGCAGTCAGTCTTGTCATAGAGTTGAATTGTTTACAGCCCAGGCAGTGCGCCGCTTTTACTGTTTGACTACAACACTTGCTTCTTCCTTAGTTGATTACATGTTAAAACCGATGGACATTAGCAGTGGGGCTTCAAAATCTCAATACCTTTTCTAAAGATCGAACCTGAGTTGGCTTATTAGCGAAACAGTATTTGCCAATCGAACTGCAGCATCTTGCCCTGCCATTTATTAATCCAAGAAGCTGGTTAATTACAGAACAGCAATTAAAATAAATAGATAATATAAAATGAAATAAACGAATTAATAAGTAGCATATTAATATTCCAATCCTCAGAAGGAATTAAGAATTCAAATGAGAACGCTGCGCAAATATATTTGCATATATGCAAATGAGATTCAATCTTAGAAGTGTTACAATAAAAAAAATTAATAATAAACATAAATTAAAAAAACGGTGATAATTATAATTGTGCTAGAGAAAAAGAGGAAGGATCTACATTCAATATCCCAAGCTTGACTCTCGTATAAATATCTATCTATTTATCTATCTACCCCCCTATCTCTCTCTCTCTCTCATATATATATATATATATATATTGTCAAATCCACAT
>VCCN01006872.1:3966180-3978816 GCA_006491835.1 Architeuthis dux | reverse complement strand
ACCTGTTAAACAAATTCAGTTTTTTTTCAATTCAGAATTTGGTGCAAAGATTTCTGAAGTTTGTATGTAACTTTTCTATGTTCAATCTTGTTACAATATTTTTTTGACTTTTGTATTTTTTAAATACCCTGTCCAAATTCCGTCAATTTTGAATTTGAATAAGGATGTTAAAATGAACTTTTTTTAAATGTATCGGATACTTTTTGCACTCACTGTATGTTAAGTTTGTTCAGGCCACTGGATTTAAATCAATGTAGAAAAAGATACTTCCGTCGCCGATAGGATTCGAACCTATGCCGGGAGACCGCAATGACTTTCTAGGCCATCGTCTTAACCAGTCGGCCACGACGACACTTACTGGACACCATCTCAATTAATACTCTCAACTTTGTAGGTAGCTATACTTAGTAACTGCGATAAGTTCAACAGATGAGAATAAAATAAAACAGCAGTAAGCCTGTTCAGCTTACTGTTGTACGGTCGGTTCTATGGTGTAATGGTTAGCACTCTGGACTCTGAATGCAGCGATCCGAGTTCAAATCCCGGTAGAACCTAAACATGGCATTTTATTTATATAAATATGTATTTTTTTCTGTTTTATGTTCCATAGGACACAACCTTATGGAAACAGATAATCATGTACGGACGTGAATATGTGTTTCTATGGTGTAATGGTTAGCACTCTGAACTCTGAATCCAGCGATCCGAAAGCCATTGGGATATCCCCGCTTAGGTTCGAATCCTATCGGCGACGCAAGATTTTTTTTCTACATTGATTTAAAAAATTCAATTTAGTCCCAGTGGCTTGAACAAACTTAATATACAGCGAGTGCAAAAAATATACGCTTTTTTCAAAAAGTTCATTTTAACATCTTTTTACAGATTCAAAATTAACTGAATTTGGACCAGGTATTTAAAAAATACAAAAATCAAAAAAGTATTGTAACAAGATTGAACATAGAAAAGTTATATACAGAAATCTGTCATTATGAAAAAAAAAAAATTTTTAACATAGGTTTTAACAAAGCAGTGAAAGTCGACAAAGAGATGGCTTAATAAATTGCTTCATCTGGTATCTCCCCGCATAGGTTCGAATCCTATCGGCGACGGAAGATTTTTTTTTCCTACATTGTTTTAAAAAATATTAATAATATTGTGGGTTAAAATAAGCAATTTACTAAACGAAATAGACAAAAATTCACAGTGATATGAATAAAAAATGTTTAGTTCCTACGGAGATTTGAACTCGGATCGCTGAATTCAAAGTCAAAGTCCAGAGTGCTAAACTCTGATTATCAACTTTTATAACGTTCAATACGGCATGTTTATAACATCCAGTTGTACGTTAGTGTCCCACGGTGTTAACGAGTAATATACTTGTGTTTTTGACCAGCTGTTTACACACAAAATTAAATATATTTTCTACATTTAACTGTAAATCACAGTGAAAACTAAATAAAGTTAATATATCTATTTTATTCAAAACAATTTCATTATTTCATACGATAGTTATTCTAACTATATAAATACCATTGTCATCTTTTCTTTGCAGATGTCTGTTCGCATGTCACGCTATTCCAAACCGATATATCTAATTACTATATAAATATCATTGTCACTTTTTTGTGCAGAACTTGCCGGTCACTAGACTGAATGAAAATTTTGAAGTATTTGGTTAATCAATCTTACCCATAATATTGCGGATTAAATAAGCAGTTTACAGTTAGAATAACTAAAACTAAATATTACCAAAACACTAAAAGCCGCTCTGTTACAAGCTATATTTAGTTTATAGCTCCGCTTTCTAAAAACGACTAATGATTTGTATGTTTTCCTGATAAATTTGACGCTGAAAACTCTTACAAATTCGAATATTGAACGATATAGACAAAAATAGATATTTATATAAAATCTCATGTAAAGGTTCTACCGAGATTTGAACGCCGATCGTTGGATTCTGTGTCTAGAGTGATAACCATTACATCATAATGTTCCTGACCGGATTATCTATTTTTAGATAGAACCCTACTATCTACTGATTGTTTACAGAGGATCAATAATCTCTTTGTCTTATTCCCCTGTTAAACTTTGATCGCAGTAACTAATTATAGCTACACAGAGTGTTGAGACTCCTATTTCTGTATTATTACTGCTGTTCTACATAAAGGTAAGAATTTGGCTGATAAACATATTTCCTATCCACCATTTAAAACAATGGACTCTTCACCTGAAGAGACTTCGGTAGTTTTTCTTTTTTATTATTTATTCAACGAGGCTTCCCTGTTCCAAAATGAGAGCTTACTTCTTTATTTCCGATCCGCGCTGTTTAATCAATGCCGTAGATCGACGGCCTGGGTTAAGTTATGATTTTAAAAGAACAACAAAAATTAAGATAAAGCTCGTTATCAACTACGATTGTTTAAAAAAAAAAAAATAAAGCAGATTCGAACCTCGAACCTTTCGGTTAACAGCCGAACACGCTAACCTAAAAAATATTGTAACAAGATTGAACATAAAAAAGTTACATACAGTTCAGAAATCTTTGCGCCAAATTCTGTCATTCTGAATTGAAAAAAAAAAACTGAATTTGTTTAACAGGTTCTACCGAGATTTGAACTCGGATCGCTGGATTCAAAGTCCAGAGTGCTAACCATTACACCATAGAACCAAACATAATATTCCTGACCTGATTATCTATTTTATCAGTTCAGAGCGACATATTTATAATCGGAATAGGAAGGTTAGGGTAACGCCCATAATAATTGATGGGTGCTTGTTACCTTTATTGGACCCAAATTTGCCTCGTTCCAAAAGGTCAATCTTTTCTGTTACACCGGGTGATGACGTTTGTTTGCTCACTGTAGGGAAGGTGGTCCGATTGTAAGTTGTAAAGTTCCACACACTCACTCACTCGATGTTAAAAAACATTTTGTTTATATCTGTAGAAAGAATTAATTAGTAATAAATATTTTGTTGTAACAGAAAAAAGTGTCCGTTTGAAACGAGTCAAATGTGGGTCCAATAAACGTAACACGCTCCAATTGCAAAATATAATCTAGTGGAGGAATTAGAAATTTGAGGATGCTGAGACTGTTCAGTGTTCGGACAACAGCGTTGGTGGGATTTACGAGGATACTGAGGAAGGTGCTGAAGATTCGATGAGACTTAGTTAAAACCACTAGTTACTAATTATAGCTACAGAGAGAGTACTATTTCGGTACGTGAAAGTCTATAGTACGCGTCGTCGTAGCCGAGTTGTTAAGGAGATGAACTAGAAAGCCAACGGGGTCTCCCCGCATAGGTTCGAATCCAAGCAGCGACAAAAGTCTTAAATTTTAACAAAATACTAAAAGCCATTGTTTTACGTGCTGTATTTATCTTATATTAGATCTTGATTTACAAAAAGGTTCTACCGAGATTTGAACTCGGATCGCTGGATTCAGAGTCCAGAGTGCTAACCATTACACCATAGAACCTAACTGGCAGCTGAAAAAGGCTTGCTGAGGTTCTGTTGACGAATTGTTATTGCAGTTACTAATTATAGCTACACAGGGAGTTGAGACTCCTAAGTCAGTATGTGCATTATATGACTTGTTCGTCGTGGCCGAGTGGTTAAGGCGATGGCCTAGAAAGCCATTGGGGTCTCCCCGCATAGGTTCGAATCCTATCGGCGACGGAATTTTTTTTCCTACAATGATTTCAATGTATGATTATATCTACCCCAAAGTCGTTGTTCTAACACTTATACTCACATATCTAGTAGCTCTGTTGTAAGTTTGCTTATTTCATACAATAGTTAACATATACAGGAATATATTGAATTTTGTTTAGTGCTGGTTTTGAAGTAGTACTATGACGGTATTGCTGTACAAATTAATGTAAAATAGTATAAGCTGAAAAAAAAAAACCACATTAAATATATGAAATATATATGAAGTTCCAGTGGCCTGAACGAACTACCATAAAATCCATCCACAACTATTTTCGTTTAAAAAATACATGCTGCCCTTGGGTGGATTCTAACCACCAACCTTTCGGTTAATAGCCGATCGCGCTAACCGGTTGCGCCACGGAGGCATGTAATAACCGCGTTATGCTAGACCTATTGATTTCTTATTTCAATTCACATGTGCCCGACTTCTAGTGAAATCATACATTACCCTTAAAAACAAAACAAAATATTATCTTGTTTTTCACGTCAGCGGACACAAGAATTAGATATACAATATCTAAATTGTCAATAGATCAACATTTAGATATAAATATCTAAATTCCTCAAATTTCTAATTTCTCTCGATTCTATTTTATGGATGTGGCTTTGTGGTTGTTTTTTTTTTTAAATCCATCCTTTAATAAATACGTATCGAAAATTTTATTAAAATCGATCAATATGTTGATTTTTGCCAGATTTTTAAAATAAATCCTCACGTATCGATTTCACGCAATTTGTTTATACTTACATACCATAAAGAGTCTTTCATAGATTATAATTTTTTCAGTGGGTTTTAATTTCGTATGTGAAAAGCTCATTAGAAACAACAAATAAGTTCCTCATAAACACTGTGTGACACCAACGCACAACTGGACTATAATCGACCGGTTATAAATATGCCACTATGATGAAAATAGCTAATCAGGTCAGCACAGGTAAGTGTGGTTCTATGATGTAATGGTTAGCACTCTGGACTTTGAATCCAGCGATCCGAGTATAAATCTCGGTAGAACCTGTTTGATTATTTTGCGATTGAAAAGAAAAACCCTCATTGTTGATCTTTCTATGATTAAAAATATTTTCTTCTGCCACAGAAATTAGAAGAGGTATATATATTCACTTATGTCTGTCTGTCCACACACTATCTCCATAAATCCAAATAGAAAATTTATTTTTACAAATAAATACATGAAAAAGAAAACAAATTTCAAACATCAAAAACAAGAAAGTAATGTGATCCGGCATTTTTCATTTTTGAGTCGTAGCTTTTTAGCTAGAATTGTATTAAAACAAACTACTAAAAAGTATACAATTTGTATATACAAACACACATCATAACAATCATATTTACACAATATCTAGGCCCTTAAAACTTTGCGGTGGTGTAATAAACATCATAATTCTTCTTAAAATCATTTACATCTGTTGATAGCACTACTTGTACTTAATCAGTACTAGCACCCTGCAGTGGCGTAGCAAGAGGGGGTTACCGGGGGGGCGGAATAGCCACCGGGCGCAAGTGTGAAGGGACGCAAAGTCTAAAATATATTTAAAAAATAATCCCGGAATAAAAGTCACAGGAAGAAAAGTCACAATGTAGCGTTACCCTGAGCTACATAAAAAAACGTAATAGGAAGAAAGGTCTAAACTTTGATCTTCTGGGTATAAAAAAAGTCATGGGAAAAAAAATTGTTTAATAAAATAAGTAATGTTTTAATTCAATTTATACTAATTAAATGTTATAGTGTGACTTTATTTTAGGCCTATGTACGGTGGTATTTAATTCTTCATGTTATTGTCATTAAGTGGGTAATTAGTCACAAAATAAATAATCAAAACATTGTAAGGGGGCAAAATTATGAAAACCCTTGCTACGCCACTGGCACCCTGTTCACCTTAGCAGCAGAACTGGCAATATATTTGGAGAATGATAGTTTATCACTTACTATGATACCAAGATCCTTTTCATGGGCGCTTGTTTCTTTCAAGGGGGCATTAAAGTGACTAAGGACATCAAGGGGACTTTTAAACTTCTAAGAGGGGGCGTTGTAGAGATTCTATAAATATCTATAATTGTGATTTACAAATGGCTGCTGTTTAGTAGTATCTGCTTACAAATGAGAAGGGAGTGGCATTAGGCAGTTATTTTATTCATTTCAGATGTAAATAACAAAAGAAAATGTGACACATGGTCAAAAAGGGGTTGGGGAAGATGTTGGTCATCACTATTCTGACTTTAACTTAGCTAATCTCATCTGCTGACCCAATCACTCTTTATTATTCCTGTCACCAAAACAACACATTTATTCTGAAATTCCTTTCATTCTACAATCATCAAAAGTTATTAAAGGCTTACTTCGCCAATCAAGTAATTTACTTTTAATGAACCTTTTAAATTGCCTTGCAGCCACAATTAATTTGATAATGAGGTGCTCATTAGAAATTGATAATGAAATTCTCATAAGAAATCCATTGATAGACTTACTATAACATTTTCCTTAATAAAACCTTTGAACTGAATGTTGATAAGCTACCACATGTCTCGAAAGAATCTGTGTTGAGTCCTTCTCATATTTAAACTACAGGCGGTCGTTGACATGTAACAATGTGTCATAGGGGGGCTGAAAAAGGTTGAGAAACACTGATCTAATTCATTATTACTTCCACGGGTTCAGCCAATTAATAAGAATTTTAAATCGTTTTCAAATTTCGAGGCTGAACATTTTAGTATGTGAAAAATGAAGTAGATTTCAAAAGTTGGGCACATTTGAAATGAAATGAGTAATGGATAGCTGTGGCATAACGATATCAGTATGTGCCTCCGTGGCGCAACCGGTTAGCGCGTTCGGCTGTTAACCGAAAGGTTGGTGGTTCGAATCCACCCGGGGGCGGCATGTTTTTTTTAAAACGATAGTAAGATTTGTCGTCTGCTGCAACAGTCGTGGACGAATTTTATGGTAATCGTGGGTAATTCTTTAAATTTCATAATGTCGGCATAGGGAACCACAATTATATTCGTGCCAAAAAAAAAAAAACGATCGTGAAATAGAGAAGCGAGCAATGTGTACGTTTCAGAGCTCCTGCATTCCATGTGATGTCGTTAGCTCGGTGGTAATAGCAGATCCTGCGTATAAGGTTACTTCAAACGTGGGCGCGTTTTCGATCCCCGCACGGCGCTCGTCTCTTCATTTATTTACACGATCTAGGCCACTCGTTTCGCAATAGCTCACACCGGTGCCGATTACCTATAGATTCCCAATTAATAAATGTCTTTATAACTATCATACCTTCTTCTATACTATTACTCTTCTTATTCCTACCTACTAGTCCAGTGGTTCCCAACCTTTTCGAGTCAATACCCCACCTTTGTCAATAAGATTACTTGTATCCCCCTTTTCATTTATTAATTTTAAAAAAAAGAATAATTTCAAATAATAACTTTATTTTGCGTATAATTAAACAGCTTTATACTAAGACTTAGTTTAATATTATAATTGTACAGCTAATGCTGTGTATTTGTTATTCAACGAAAGCAAGCGAAAATAATTAGAACACATCATTTGAAATTCCAATTTATTATTTTATTATTATTTATTCCCTCAATGTAGAATCAAGACTAACCGTATAAATATAAATAACCAATGCCATGTATCTTTATACATTTCGTATTTAAAAAGTATACAATATCATGCTTGCAAAACATATCTAGTCTGTAAACTGGTCGTCGCGACGATTCTACACCGAAGACGTTTCCAATTATAACAATTAAGATTATATATTTCAAAGTCAATTAAAAACAAAATATATCAGAAAAAATGATATAACTGTATTATTCATTATTTTTCACAGTATTTCCTTAATGTAACAACATTAATTCTGCAATCTGCATTATACTTTTTATATCTATATCTTTTAGGTTCCAAACATGTTTCGCTCAGTCTCAGAGGTTCCGTGAGTGCGAAAAGTTCGAGAAACCCTGGTTAGGCCACTGGAACTTCATATATATAAATATATATATAGGTACTCCGACTCACCACCATCCGTACATACGACCGAAATACATGGATATGAAAAATGCATATTAAATATAAAAGTTACACTCCGAAATTAATATATATATATATAAGTAAATTAGCTTGGTCGTATATGTATATAAGAGCTGATGAAGTGCAAGAGAGCATAGGAATTATACTTGTACATTAAAGAAACAGTCATACTATGTAAATACCATAAATACGTATTACTCTTGGTTGTACTTGTGTTGTATATTTGTAAAATCTTTTTACAAAACGATATTTTACTTATGAAACACACTATAATAGAGTGGAATAGGTTAAAATTTAAATTTTAAAACGGTAATGAATTAAAAAAATTCATAAAATAGTTGATTTTGTAAATTGAAAAAAAAATGATTCAAAATAAATTTAAAATCGATAAAAAAAAGAAATGAAATTATAATTTGGAAATAAAAAAGAAAATTATCACCCAATTTGAAGAAGGAAAGAAAGTTAATGTAATTGCACAGGATCTACAGTGGTCCCATTCGACTATCAAAGACAGTTTAAAAGAAAAAAATATGAAATCTACGATAATAACAAAGAAAAGACAAGAGCCCATTCATGAAATGAAAAAAACGTTAATGCTGTGGATTTAAGATCAGATTCAAAACCGTGAACCACAAAGCTTAACAATAATTCAGGCAAAAGCTAGAAGTCTTTTTGCGACTTTAAGGTAGAGAGCGGGAGAGGATTATATAGTGTAGGGGAATAAAAATAGTGTTGCCAATTTAGATGTTTTTTTCTTTCGAATTTGTGAGTCCAGTGTTGACAATATTTAGATGTGTTTTAACTTTTATTCATGATTCCGGGGTTACCAATTTAGATGGGTTTTTTTTTTAAATTTCGAATTTGAGAGTGACTTCCAGAATCGGAAAATTTCGAAATCACATCTCAATTGGCTACACTGAATAAAAGAGTAAGGTAACAATGCACTAGGTCAGTGGTTCCCAACCTTTTCGAGTCAATACCCACTTTTGTCGATAACATTACTAGTATTTCCCCCTTTCCATTTATTAAGTTGCAACAAAGAATAATTTCAAATAATAACTTTATTTTACGTATAATTAGACAACATCATACTAAGAATTAGTTTAATTTTATAATTGTACAGTTGCTGCTGTGTATTTGTTACTCAAAGAAACCAGGCGAAAATAATTGGACCACATCATTGGAAATTCAAATTTATTACCAAAAAATAAGAATTCTGCTATCGTAACTGATATACACATCAATGTGATCTCTGTTCTTGTTTTTTTTTTGCTACTAGTTCTTCAATTTGTGGGTCTATTATTGAAAGAGCACATTTTAAATCATTCTCAACTTGCAGCTTATTTCGAGCCTTCGTCTTGATCGACAGAAGTGCAGCAAACTCCATCAGGAGACTCGCCTTCTTTCTTTTTTTACCTAATAGTCTTTCTTTTTTTTACCTAATAGCCTTATTCCCGCTTTGGATTACCCAAATCCACCCCGCCCGGTTGGGAACCACTGCACTAGGGTTTTTTATAGTAAAGCATAGCATAAAAACACTTAAGAATGAAATTTGTCCAACTTACGACCATTTCGAGATACGACCTGGCAGTCGGAACGGAACCCGGTCGTAAGTCGGGGAGTACCTGTATTTCATATATTTAATGTGTTTTCTTTCCAACATACATTACATTAATGTGTACATCAATACCATAACCGTACTACATCAAAATATACATTAATCAAAACCGCACTATTCAATGTATTCCTGTATATTTTAACTATTGTATGAAATAAGCAAATGGAGCTGCTTAAAAATGTTTTTCTATCTGAATTTGTTCCGATATTCAGAGTAATTCTAATATAAATTGGAGAAAAAGTTACAATGGAGCTACGAAATATTTGAGTATCAATGTTAGAAAAACGACTTTGGGGTAGATAATTTTCAAATCATTGTAGAAAAAAAAACTTCCGTCGCCGATAGGATTCGAACCTATGCGGGGAGACCCCAATGGCTTTCTAGGCCATCGCCTTAACCACTCGGCCACGACGACACATGTCTTACGCATACTGAGTTAGGCGTTTCAACTCTCTTTGTAGCTATAATTAGTAATTGCAATAACAGTTCAACAGCGAGAATAAGAGAAACGCTGACAGTTAGATTCTCTGTGTAATGGTTAGTACTCTTGACTGATTCCAGCGATCCGAGTTCATATCTCGGTAGAACCTAAAGGTAGAAATTTATTTATATAAATAAACATGCAGTTTTTTTTGTATGTTCCAATGTATTTAGGATTAATCAAATCAGAATAACATGAAACATTTTGGTAATATTTAGTTTTACTTATTCTACTAATTGTAAACTGCTTATTTAATCCGTAATATGACGGGAAAGATTGATGAAACAAATCTGTAAAAACTTTCATTCACTCTATTGATTATTATTGACACTGCAAATTCTAACGGTAGGGAAAACATGAAACTATTGTTGTATTTTAGCGCCAATCGAGTTTGAACCTGATATGTATATGTAGGCAAGGGTTTCATTTTTCTTATCAGTATCCACTGACTTTACGGCCACTCCACCACTCGCCACATTCGCCTTAGCCATTGTTTGCTTAAAACAAACTAAATATTTCTAGTGTCAGAGGAGAAACTTACTATTAAACAGTAATCAACGGCTTTTGCAATTGTTGTTGTTCTTTTAGCAAGTTTCGGCACTCAATCTGCAAGTTGTGCATTAATAATCAAGAAAGGGGGATTGTCAGTGGTCATGAATTAATGCAAGTATTACTGACAAAATATGTATCACTGTTCCTACTTGTTCGTGTCTGCTTTTGTATTCCTTTTGAGCCAGATTCATTTATAATATGGTTTATTATTTGCACCTTCAACCAGAGACCAAGTGACAGCAAGTCTCTTCAACTCTCCAGAACGCTTTTTAGTATTCTTGCCAACTTCAAAAGTGCCATGGTCATTATTATTACTGATACAATAATTATCTGATGAAATCTATGAAGTCCGAGAAAAACCAAGTCTCCTCTGCTCTCCCGAACCTTTCTTATTAAATTATATTGTCTCAAAGCATTTATTTTTCACTAGCTGAGGTACCCGGCGTTGCCCTGGAAAAACAAACTAAATCTAACAACATTGGAAAGCAAATTATATTTTATAGAGATTTCATGAAAAAAAAACCCAACACACGGTTGATCTTTCTATAATTAAAAATCTTTACCCCTGCCAACGGAATTGGAAGAGGTATATGTATTTACTGATGTCTGTCTGTTTGTCCACACAATATCTCCAAAAGGAACATTTTTGGTGGGAAAAGAAAACAAATTTCAAAGATCAAAAAACAAGAAAGTAATATGTGATCCGGAATTTTTCAATTATATTCGAGTCGTACCTTTTTAGCACTTGAACTGACAAAAGAGTAAAGTAAAAAATTAAACGAACAAATTTACCACAGAACCAATAAATACAAATATAAAGTATGAGAAGAAGACTTTTTACTTATATTAGGTGAAAAACAAAATAATACATTTTTGTTTTTAAGGTTAAAGGTTTTATGATTACTTGTGTGTGTGTGTGTGAACAGCTCATAATCAAAAACAACAAATAAGTACCTCATTAACTAGACTATAATCGACCCGTTATAAATATGGATAATCAAGTTATGTCAAGCATGTGTGGTTCTATGGTGTAATGGTTAGCACTCTGGACTTTGAATCCAGCGATCCGAGTTCAAATCTCGGTAGAACCTGTTTAATAGGGTATTCCCTTTTGCGATTGAAAAAAAAAATCAAACTCATTGTTGATCTTGATGATTAAAAATATTTACTACCGCCCCCGATACTTGAAGGGGTCTATGTATTCACTTATGTCTGTCTATTTATCTATATAATCTCCAAAAGTCCACATGGAAATATTAATTTTTACAAATGAAAACGAAAACAAATGAATACATCAAAAACGAAAAAGTAATATGTGATCCGGCATTTTTCACTTACATTTGAGTTGTAGCTTTTTAGGACTACACCTTTTTAACTTTGCCTTCAGAACTTTTAACTTTGCCTTCAGAACTTTTAACTTTGCCTTCAAAAATGTATTTTTCATTATCGTCTACTTTATATTTCACGATCTTGTTTTCATTTCAAATATTTGATTACTGGAAAGATTTTGAAACATTTATGATGGGAATAACTGAATAAATCCTTTTTAATTTCTAATTTATTCTTCTAAATTGTTCATGTACTATTCTTATTCATTATTCTGTATTTATCATGGCATCAGTACTCTAACACAAAAAGTCATTCAAATTAAAATAAAAGAAATTGAAATTTTAGCGCGTTCGGCTGTTAACCGAAAATTTGGTGGTTCGAATCCACCCGGGTGCGATTTTGTTTTGTTAAACGAGAGTAGTTGTAGTTTTCAGTGGATTTTATTTTTTGTGTCAACAGCTCATCAAAAACAAATAATTTCCTCATTAACAACTGGTCTATAATCGACCGGTTATAAATATGTCACACGTAATAGAAATAGATAATCAGGTCCTGATATTTATGTGTGGTTCTATGGTGTAATGGTTAGCACTCTGGACTTTGAATCCAGCGATCCGAGTTCAAATCTCGGTAGAACCTAAATGTAGGTCGGTTCATTTTTTAAAATAAATAAAAGACAAAATAGAATAAAACAATGATTTTCATTATCATTTCTTTGGGTTCAGCTAGTTAATAAGAATTTCAAGTCGCTTTTTATTTTTCGAGGTTGAACATTTTAGTATGTGAGAAAAAGTAGCTTTCAAAATTCGGGCACATTGATATAAGACATGAATAACTTCTGGCGTTACGCGTATGACGTCTGCCTCCGTGGCGCAACCGGTTAGCGCGTTCGGCTGTT
>VCCN01006872.1:3870149-3885592 GCA_006491835.1 Architeuthis dux | reverse complement strand
TTGGAGTCGCGGGCACGTACCAAGTCACGTGACGCAAATGGAGACCGTGGATTGGTCGATCAGTTCCGGGAGCTGTTGGAGAAGAGGAGCTTATGCCGCTAAGTTGGTTTGACGCGGAAATACAAACAAAGACACGAGAGCCGTGTAGGAAGAAAACAAACAACGACGTACATTTGAGGATTTCAAATGAAAGATTCGTTTAATAAAAAAGGGAGATACAGACATGTCGATTAAAGGAAAAGGACCAAAATAAAGATTGGGAAAAAGTATGCATGTTGAAACGATCGTGGAGTGAGAATAGTTAAGCTTATGAAAGAAATGTTTTTACGTGTGTTAAGGCAACATACGGACTTATCGACGAGAGGGTCGTCGAAAAAGTGAGGTAAAGTAGAGGTGTTAGCAGCAGCCAGTCGTGACGTCAGCCGAAAATAGAAGTATCCTTAGTTTCGTATTTCATAACATGGAGCCATTAAGGAGCAAGTAGGCTGTTAAGGCTGTTACAGTTCTATTAAATTGTTTCCAGGACGCAAATCAAAATTTGAATCATAAAATAATCCAGTCAGCGGCGATAAGGAGATTATTCAAATACTGTTATGGTCGAGGAAATCATGCGAGTCGTTGTGACCGAGTAGTTAAAGCTATTGCCTAGAAAGCCATAGGTTCGAATCCTATCGGCGACGTACGTACTTTTTCTCCGTACATTTAAAAGAAATGATATCACGAATACACATTTACCAGAGCGTGTGCTTGGAACGTTGAATAAAAGAAAATAGAAGCAGGAGTGGAGGGATTAGAAATTCGAAGAAGCTGAGGCTGTTTAGTGTTCGGACCACAGCGTTGCTGGGATTTACGAGGATACTGGGGAAGGTGGTAGAGTTTCGAGTAGACTTACTTAATTAATGAGCACACAAATAATCTATAATATTATTCTGCTTGTTCCTATCTACATTCGAATAGTACGATGTTTAGGTGTTACCAAGATTTGAACTCGGATCGCTGGATTCTGAATCCAGAGTGTTAACCATTACACGACATAACCTACCAATCAGCGCATAGCTGAAAAAGGCTTACTGCTGTCTTTATCTTATTCTCCTCTGTGGGAGAGAGTTGAGAGTACTAATTCAGTACTCGCTTACCATGTGTCGTCGTGGCCGAGTGGTTAAGGCGATGGCCTAGAAAGCCATTGGGGTCTCCCCGCATAGGTTCGAATCCTATCGGCGACGTGTGTTTTTTTTTCTATAATGATTTGAAAAATTCAATTTATGATTATATCTACCCCAAAGTCGTTTTTCTAACATTGATACTCAAATATTTCGTAGTAACTTTTTCTCCAATTTACGTTCGAATTTCTGTGAATATCGAAAAAGAAATAAGAGAAGACATTTTTAAGCTAATAGTTAAAATACATTGAATAGTACGTTTTCTTATTCTTCTTATTCTTTAATTTTTATTTATTGATTCTGATTTTACTTTACTCTTTTACTCTACAATTCTAGTGCTAAAAAACTGCAATTCAAATGTAAGTGAAAAAAATTGAATTTGTTTAACAGGTTCTACCGAGATTTGAACTCGGATCGCTGGATTCAAAATGCTAACCATTACACCATAGAACCACATATGCCCTGTTTTTTTATTTTTATCAGTTCAGGGCGACATATTTATTAACCGGAATAAGAAGTTTAGGGTAATATCCATAATAATTGATGGGTGCTTGTTACCTTTATTGGACCCAAATTTGACACCTTTTTCTCTTACACCGGGTGACGTTGATTGTTTTAATTAAATTAAAACTACGTATTTATTTATTTTGTCTAAATAAGGGGCTCAGTGTAGAGAAGGTGGTCCCGATTTTAAGTTGCACACACTCACTCACTCGATGTTAAAAATCGTGTGGAAAATTCATGAAAGAAAAACAGAAGTTAATACATAAATTATATTGTTTTTGCTTTGAATGAATAAAATTGTTTATATCTGTAGAAAGAATTAAAAGCTGGGGACTGGTGGAGTGGGCGTAAAGTCAGTGGGCACTGATAAGAAAAGCTGAACCCTTGCCTACGTATACCTACCAGATTCAAATGCGGTTGTCACTAAAATACAACCATGCTTTCATTTTTTCTATACCGCCAGAATTTACATAACTAAAAAAAAAAATCAACAGATCTAACGGTTCTAATAAATTGTATCATTTGTGGTTCATGGTTCTCAATCGAAAAACCCATCCAATCAACAAGGCCGGTTCTGGTAACCGTGGGCAAGGGAAGGAGAACCTACCAAATCATAGACGTGGCTGTGGCTGCGGACCATAGAGTGAATATGAAAGAGAGTGAAAAGCTAGGAAACTACCAGAACTTGGCCTGGGAGCTGAAAAAGGTGTGGAACATGAAGGTCTGTTGTATAGTGGGGTGAAGATCCGTTGTTTCCAGGAAAGAAAGAAGACTCGAAAGTTTCTTGGGATACATGAGAGAGAGATAAGGTGTGCCCGAAAAGGTTCCCATGGAACCCGGCCTTGTGCCTTCCGGCCCGCCTGCTGGCTGTCTCTGCTTTTGGGTCTCTGTCCTCTGAGCTTCTGAGTTTTTCTGTCTTCTGAACTTCCGCCGTCTCGGCTCTGAGCTTTATGGGGTTTCGAACGTTCATGCTATGTGTCATTTCCGGTTTCCACATCCTGTTTTGGACACCTATGCATGTCCTAAGGTAACCGGGTCCCTTCCACTTCCGCACAGTATTGGCCTGGAAATTACCTCTCGTGGTAGTATATCACAACAGGCCAGGGTAGTGACAATAATAGTAGGCGCACTGGGAACAGTGCCAAAGACATTGTAGTCAAGATTGGGGGAGCTAGAGATAAGGGGGGGGATTGGAACTATGCAGAGCACGGCATTACTGGGGTCTGCCGAATACTGAGGAGAGTAATGGAAATATGAGACTTACGACCTCCAGTCTTCAGCAACGACCTAACACCGAGAAAGGAGAAGGCATGTGTAATTAAAGCGGGGGTAGGCTGGTACGGTACAAACCACAGCGCTGCTGTGATATGTGAGGATGCTAAGAGGAGGGCTGGTGACCTGAGGAGACTTGCTGTCACTCAGCCTTCATAGATGACCACCAGTAAACTAAGAAAACTAATAAAAACAATGAATTAAAGTTCTAATCATTCGTGGTTAATAGTGTAACGAGATGAAATTACCAGTTTACACAGAGTTTACAATATAAACAAATGATCGTAGCGGTAAGGGTCTGGCTGCTATGAGAAATATAAATACAGTAATAGCTTTACTGACTTTATGTTAAGGTGCTGATGATAGAGAGATATAGAAAGGCTATGGTTCACGATGTGCCTCTCTTTCCCTGTTTCTTACTGCAGTAGTAAAAGGAATGATACATGTATGATGCAAGCTGCAAGTGAAGTGAAATGCAGTTACATGCAGGAAAGGACAACACCAGATACAAGATATGAAGTTCTCATCTATCGAGAAAAAGATTGCTTTTAAAAGTTCGGTTTGCTACTTCTTTAATAGAATAAAAAGTCCTTCGTTTGTTGAAGATGTTAGCGTGCGTGTAAGAAAGAGAGTGTATCTTTATGAATGCGTACGTACGTAATTTGAAATAGAAGAGAGGTGCGCATCTCTTTGGTAAATGTTCGACCAACCTTAGTTCTACTGGCAACAGAACTAAGAGTGGACGAAGATCGAAATGAGTTTGCTTTCTTATAGGAGAAGTGCATGGAAGGTGTTGGCAGGTGTAAATGTTAGTTTTTCGGTGTGTTTCTTGTCATCTTCCTAAAGTAAAAAGGGATAGACAAGGTACAAGACTCTCCTAGATATTTAGTCTGCAATGCGTATAGATTTACAATTCAAGTGATATATTTTCATGTCGTGTGAGTCAGTTTATCTGCGAGGCAGATAAATAGGTTCAGGAATATCTGAAACCTGGGTGTTCCGTGGAAAATGTGTGTCAGTGATGTCACTCAATGACCCGAGTGTGTTTGTTTGAGCTCAAAATACACATGTGATGTGTATCCTTTACAATAATCGCAAACCAAAATTTGAATCACAACAGAAGTGACGACAGGGAGAGTATTCAAATAATGTTATAGGCGAAAACTGGAAGCAAGTCGTCGTTGCCGAGGGGTTAGGGCGATTTCCTAGAAAGCCATTGGGGTCTTCCCGTATAGTTTCGAATCATATCGGCGATGTATGTTTTTCTACGTACATTTGAAAGATATCAAATCATGAATACATTTAACCCATTCCCGTTTTTCTAACACTGATACACGAATTTCTTGTAGTTACGTTGTAACTTTCTCTTTATTTTACGTCCGAATTTCTCTAAATATTTCTCTAAATAAAGTACATTTCGCTCATTTTATACGATAGTTAATAATATATTAATAATATATGACAAAAAAGACAGCATACACACTGAAGAAGTAAATTCATGACAAGCAGATATTGAATAACTACGTAATATTTTGATTTAATTATTGAATTCAAATCTCATTTTAACACCACTCCCATCGCAGATTTCGTTTGAAACATTGAGGTTCGAAACCAGGCTTTACAGAAATGCTGTTTTTACTTATTCACTAAGCTCGGCCCACGGTCATAAGTATAGGGCACCAAGTGAGGATCGGAATCACTATCCAATAGTAATAATAAGCAAGACCAGCTTCCTAACCATTACCAGTTGTCGTTGTTGTCGTTTTTCTCAATAGGATAACTTCGTTATTCCTTAATATATTTCAATGAAAATTTGTATCTAGGCTTGTGGAGAGATTCTACCTGGGGGATAGTGAGTTTTATGGTCGACCCGATTGTTTATTTAGATTTTATAAGCAAAAACGTTGTTTTTGTTTACAATTGTTTTAGATTTTATAAGCAAAAACGTTGTTTTTGTTTACAATTGGGAACATTTCGAACCTATGCGGGGAGAACCCAATGGCTTTCTATGCCATTGCCTTAACAACTCAGCCAGTCAGCCACGATTCCCATAACAAAATTTGAATATTCTCCTTATAGTCTCTGATTGGCTTCTTTTGTGATTCAAATTTTGATTTGCGTGCATGAAGCAATGATGATATAATTTAATAAAACTAAGATTTTAAAGTTTTCACAGAGATTTACAGTTAAATGCATCAAATATTCACAACTAATATCCGTGCCAAACATTTTCCAGACAGGATTCGAAATTTCTAACAACATTGTGCGTGTGTGTGCCTGTGTGAACAGCTCATCAAAAAACAACAAATAAACAACTGTACTATAATCAACTGATTATATATATGCCGCTTTGAGATCGATGAGAACAAATAATCAGCAGGGCAAATGCGTGCCTGGTTCTATGGTGTAATGGTTAGCATTCTGGACTTTGAATCCAGCGATCCGTGTTCAAGTCTCGGTAGAACCTATTTGTTTATTGTAATCTAATTTTCATATGCATTTTGCGATTGAAAAAAAAACCCACATTGTTGATCTATGATTGAAAATATTCAGACCATCCTATTAGATAGAGTTCCAAGTTCAAATCTCGGTAGAACCTATTTAATTATTTTAACAGGTAATCATGGTCCTTTTGCTATTAAATAAACCCATTATAGATCTTTTATGATTAATATTTTAAATCGTTTTATTCTTTATTTATGATGTTATGTGACCGATGTTGCGAGACTCTTATTATTACTACAACAAAAAATTGACGTTAAAATCAAATCAGTATAAAGTTAAAATATTCAGTATAAATGCAGTTTCATGTTATATTAATCATAACAACTCATTTATTCTAAAATAATAAAAGCTTGAATTAGTAATTTCAATTAGTATTTATATTCATTCAGGGGTTAATAGGGACGGTTTTTGTGTAAAGATTTGTGCCCGGGTGCCTGGCTCCCGGAGGGGCCCCCTCCAACATTTAGTGAGATTTGTTATTGTAGAAATGCGGTAGGTGAACTACTATTTCTAAAGCTTTTGAGCCCCCCAACCACTGGCGTCCGCTGCCACTTTTGAAGAGGGTGCAAAATGATATATATTCCGGGAGGGGGGCATAAAAGGATATATTCGGCGAAGGCTTACTCTTTATTTCTGATTGCCCTATTATTAGGGTGGTCAGGTCAAAGTATTCCATGAAAGAGCACTCATTGGGGACCAGAAAACCTTTTATTCTTTCTTATTAGCCCAAAAGAATCAAAAGTTATACAAAAACAAAGTTTCGAAATTGGGAAGTAATTATAGAATTTTACTTCTGTTGTTTATTAGGGGGAAAGGGTGTAAAAATAGTACAAGAAGTGGCTGTCAATACGTCAATATACGATGTCCACGCAGTGCGTACGCAATACGCATAGCTATAATATCAACAAACCCTACCACCAAGCCAAAATGTAAAAACGCAATACGCATAGCCAAAATGTAAAAACCTTTAGTACACTAAGAAGAGTTAAACTTGGCTAAGATCCACAATGTCTGATGATCGCTTATGTGGATTATGTATGATGAGTGTTTATAAAGATGAGATCAACAAAAATAAAATGCAGTTCATAAACAGTCATAGATAGGTTTGGTGAAGATCCAAGAAGAATCTAGCTTATTTTTGATGATTAGCTGCTCTCAACTTGTGGTCTATAAATTGTCTGCATGTCACAATGATTTGGTTCTTTGTTTAGTATAGTAATAAACATGATTTACAAATTCTGGAATTGTTATTCTTCAGAGATGACATTTTGAATAGATTACTTATATGGTCGCCCACACACCCAATGCCTCCTCAGCTATCCCCCTGCGTATATTTCCCAACTAATTCATGACAAATAAGTGTCATCAAATCTGCCTCATCTCCCAAACCCAACCACCTGTGACCCGCTCCGTGACTGAAATACTTACGTATTGCTTATTGATACGAGGACAGGCTCGCAAAAAACACAGATTATAAAAATATCAAGTTTAGATAGAATTATAACTGTATTTTGCTCACTTCACTTTTTATATGAAGATATAATTACTCTCCGTTTTCTTCAATTCATCTTGAAAGAGTAAACGATTCGTTATCAATGACAGAAAGTTTTTGACGATAACATTAATAAAATTAAAATTAATGAAATTAAAATTAATAAAATTAAAATTAATAAAATTAAAATTAATAAAATTAAAATTAATAAAATTAAAATTGCGGGTTTTGCGTTTTTTTCTCCGTCAGGTGTCGATTTCCCGGGGACATTTGTGTTCATTGCGTAGTTATAGCTAGTATAGCTACAACAGAACACATACGAGATTCAAACATGTTTAATTGATGAATAATCTATCAACGGCTTATTTGAAGATAGTTTTTTTAAAAGTTATTTTAAACACATATATAAAATGTATTTACTTGTAGTATGAAAAAACAGCAGATTATAAACTATTTTCAAAATATAAAACCAGGTGGTTGGTGAAAATTGCATTGGCAGCCCTGTGTCAGAGGTCGGTGTTCCAGCCCAGGTAAAAGCTATGATGTTGGATGCTGATTTTCTAGCTAGGCAAGCTCTGCCCACTTGGAAGATTGTCGTAACACAATTTTCCTTCCTCGTCTCCCCCACATATAACCTTGTGCCTTACCCCCGAGGCACAGATTTTCGATACAGTACAGTAAATCTAGTTCATAATCATTTTTCTATGAGGTTATTAGAGACAGTTTAGGTGTAAAGATGTTGACATTTCAGGGGCGGATCTAGGATTTTGAGCCCATAACAAAAGAAATATTGCAAATCCTAGAAGTGTAATCTTTTGATTCAGAGTTCAGAGACTTTCATTTTTTTCAGTGGATTTCATTTTTGTGTGTGAACAGCTAATCAAATACAACAAATAAGTTCCTTATAAACACTGTGGGAATCAATGTACGACTGCGCTATAATCGATTGGTTATAAATATGTCACTCTGAACGTGATACAAATAGATTATCAGGAGCGGATATGTATGTGTGGTTCTATGGTGTAATGGTTAGCACTCTGGACTTTGAATCCAGCGATCCGAGTTCAAATCTCGGTAGAACCTGTTTAATAATTAGGTTATCATTATTTTGCGATTGAAAAAACCATCATTGTTGATCTATATAAATATTTACACATATCAACGGAATTGGAAGAGGTATATGTATTTATTGATGCTTGTCTGTTTGTCCACAAAATACATCCAAAATCCAAAATTCCAAATAGAAAATGTCATTTGTACAAAAAAGAAAACAAATTTCAAACATCAAAAACAAGAAAATAATATGTGATCCTGCATTTTTCACTTACATTTGAGTCGTAGCTTTTTAGCACTAGAATTGACAAAAGTGTAAAGTAAAAAAAGTTAATCAAAGAAATTGACCACAATTAAAAATATAAAGAACAAGCCTGGCTGCTCCAAAGTCAAAAACTGTTATCGCAGTTACTAATTATAGCTGCACAGACTTCAGAATATTATTCCGGTATGTGCATTGGTTAAAGCGATTACCTAAAAAGCCAATGGGGTCTCCACACATAGGTTCGATAGACGCTTTTTCTCCCTACAATGATTATATCTACTCCAAAGTCAAAATACACCTACATTCAGGTTCTACCGAGATTTGAACTCGGATCGCTGGATTCAGAGTCCAGAGTACTAACCATTACACCATACTACCTAAACAACATAAAACGGCTGAAAAAGACCGTTCTTATCTTATTCCACTCTGTTAACGAACTGTTATCGCAGTTACTAATTATAGCTACAGAGAGAGTTAAGAATACTATTTCGGTATGTGGTAATAAGCCATATGTGTCGTCGTGGCCGAGTGGTTAAGGCGATGGCCTAGAAAGCCATTGGGGTCTCCCCGCATAGGTTCGAATCCTATCGGCGACGTATGTTTTTTTCTACAATGGTTTAAAAAATTCAACTTAGTAGCAACTAAAGCTGAATGTAGGTTATTAATCTTTATATCTCGTTCTTCTCTGTTAACAAACCGTGATAGCAGTTACGAGTTATAGATATCTTTAAAGTCGACACTACTGATTCGGGTATTATTGCTTATTTTCGAAATAAGCCCCAGGCGAAACTACTATTTGCTATGAATTCAAATAGAAATAAATATATAAGAGTTCAGAGGCTTTCATTTTTTCAGTGGATTTTAATTTTGTGTATGAACAGCTCATCACAAACAACAAATAAGTTCCTCATAAACACTGTGGGATCCCAATGTTTGACTGCACTATAATCGATCGGTTATAAATATGTCACCCTGAACGTGATACAAATAGATTATCAGGACAAGTGATTCGTGTGTGGTTCTATGGTGTAATGGTTATGATTACCTCTTTTGAAAATAAGCCCCAGTCGAAACTACTGTTTGCTATCAATTCAAATAGAAAATACATATAAATAACTACGTAGGTATCAATGCAACAGCATGAGGTGAAAACTATTTTTCAGGACGACTTATTTTGCTTCCTTTTAAAACTAAGAAATGTACTACTACTGATAATAGGAATGGTAATGATAGTAAAAACGACGACGACACCAACAAGAAGAAGACTGTGGCACACCTTAAAAAATCCAGCCTTGGCTGAGATACAAAAGATCGTGCTAATGGGCACTGCTCAAGTACTGTAGCATAATGGATGCACATCATGCACATGTTTTAGTTGCAGCAGCCTTTAGCCGATCAGTCCCAGGAAAGACGATGACGCATCGAAGTCGGCAACCAGGCAGGTTCATGGCCCCAAAATGCCCCACCGAACACGAGGGAGAGATGAGACAGATACATATAAAATACGGGAAATATACCATATATTCCGGGTGGAGACCTGAGGGGGGAATGTAAATTACACAGAACTTCTCCGTCTTGAGAAAAAATAAAACAGCAGAGTCCATCTGTTATCTGCTAAATTGATTAATTTATTTCTGGAATCGCTTCTCGGATGCAACGACGGTTCGAATCCGAACACTTCAACAAAGCGTTAATTTTCCTTGAATAAAAAATACTCTCAATAACTATCAATGTAATCTACTATCATAGTCGTTGACTGTCTGTCCCCCTTCCCCTACTTTAACATCTAACCACCTCTCTCTCTCCCACTGTCTACCCATGTCCAGCCGGGCGGCCAACAACCGCGTCTGTCTTGGTCAAAATCTCTTTTCCGACTGCCGCTGTCCTGTCCAACGTATTTTACCACCAAAAGAATCAAACTCTTTGTTTAACGGTTCGGCAACTCATTAACGAGAGATTTCAAAAAACCTATGGACGGGCGTTTGACTGGTTTACTACATATTCATCTAACCCTGTTTGCTTGCAAAATTATTCCTGCCTGTATTATTTTACAATACTAAGAACAACTCTCAATTCAATAGCCCCCTTCTTAAGCCTTATACCCAACTTATGTGTCCCTATGTGAAACTCTTTTTGTCTTTCTTTACATGAACTCTGTGTTTTCTTTCCTCTCTTCCCCGTTCTCCTTTATAGTGTTTCAATTATACATGCGTGTCTGTGCCATGTGGGTAGAAGGCAAACGAATGATATTAAGAAAGAAAAAAGCTCAATAACTTCATAAGAAAACCTTCATTTGCCTTAGGTCTCAGGTAAAAGACTTGATATATATGATTGTATGAAACCGCAGATCAAGATGATAACAATAATAACAACTCATGGGCGAGTTTTCAGATATTTAAAGAAATTCGAACGTAAACTGGGGAAAAGATTAAAATGGGGCTAAGAAATATTTGAGTATCAGTGTTAGAAAAACGACTTTGGACAGGTATAATCATAAATTGAATTTTTCAAATCATTATAGAAAAATAAACATCCGCCATCGACAGGATTCGACCCTATGCAGTGAGGACGCATGGCTTTCTAGGTCATCACCTTAACCACTAGGCCACGAAGAACAATAGGAAACATAGACCAAATTAGTCGACGCAACACTCTGTCTAACTATAATTAGTAACTGCGATACAATTTCAACAAAGGAGACGATATGGACACCGGCCTGTCAGTTCTGTTCTATGGTGTAATGGTTAGCACTCTGGACTCTGAATCCAGCGATCCTAGTTCAAATCTCGGTAGAACCTAGGATTAGACATTTATATAAATATGCATTTTTGTCAAGTTTGTTTTATATTTCATTAGATTTAGTATTACTTATTATTCTAACTGTACACTGCTTATTTAATCCGTTATACGACGGGTAAGATACTGATTGACGTTAAAATCGAATCATTGTGGGAATCAATAGTTCAATATAAATACAGTTTCATGTTATATTGACCTTAATCTACCTCTGTCAACGAAGAGGTATATGTTTTTGGTCGCGTCTGTCTGTTTGTTTGTTATCTACAAAGGTTTTCAAAGAATCTCATTCAGACAATTTTGGAATCTTTAAAAGATATTTATACCGGTTATAAATATGTCACTCTGAACGTGAAAAGTATAGATAATCAGATACGGGTATGTTTGTGTGGTTCTTTGGTGTAATGGTTAACACTCCACCAATCCGAGTTCAAATCTCAGTAGAACCTGATTGATAATTCCAGTTTTCTTTACTTACACATTATTTTTCGAGGTTGAAAATGTTAGTATGCGAAAAATAGAGATTCCAAAGGATTAAGTACATGCGAATTGAAATAAGAAATAAATAGCTCTGCCGTAACAGGCTTATAGCTCGCCTTCGTGGCGCAACCGGTTAGCGCGTTCGGCTGTTAACCGAAAGGTTGGTGGTTCGAATCCACCCGGGGGCGATACGAATTTTATTAAACGACAGATGAATTTTATGGTAGTGATTTTATTAAACGACGGATGAATTTTATGGTAGTGATGTGTATATATCTGTCTGTTTGTCCACACAATACCTCCAATAATGCAAATAAAACCACGAAATCCGGCATGTTTCACTTACATTTGAGTCGTAGCTTTTTAGCACTAGAATTGACAAAAGAGTTAATCAAAGAAATTGACGACAGACACAACTGGACTATAATGGACAGGTTATAAATATGTCACTCTAAACGTGATAAAAATAGATAATTAGATCCAGTCATCTGATTTCAATCTCATCACTTACATTTTAATCGTAGTTTTAGCACTAGTATTGATTAAAGTAAAAAAAAAACTGCCACAGAACCAATAAATAAAAATAAAAAGAAGACTTTACTTATATTAGGTGAAAAACAAAATAATACATTTTTGTTTTTATGGTCAATGTATGATTACTTTGGATTATTTGGGTTTGTTATTTATAAGATTTCTTTATGTAGATTTTTACAAAAAGAAATAACTTACTTAGGTTCCATTTCTAAATCAGACCTGTCTTACTCGTGTCATCTTCTTTTCTTTTTAAAAGAAAGGAAAAAGAAAAACAGAAGAAGAAACCATGTTTTTCTAGTTTTATATTATTTCCACGGGTTCAGCCAGTTATTAATAATTTTAAATCGTTTTTATTTCTCCAGGTTGAACATTTCAATATGTGAAAAACAGAGATTCCAAAGGGTGGGTACATGCGATTTTAAATAAGAAATGAATATCTCTGGCGTACCCACATTGTATTCCGCCTTCGTGGCGCAACCGGTTAGCGGTTTTTTTTTAATTAAACGACAGTTGAGGATGAATTGTATGGTAGTGATGTGTATATATCTTCGATTAAGCGGTGTATATATATCTTCTATAATAGTATGCTGCTTACGGAATTAGAAGTGTATCGTGTATTTATTGATGTCTGTCTGTTTCTCCACAGAATATCTCCAAAAGTCCGAATAGAAAATTTCATTTGTACAAATAAATACACGAAAAAGAAAAAACAAGAAAATAATATGTGATCAGCATTTTTCACATACATTTGAGTCGTAGCTTTTTAGCACTAGGATTGACAAAAGAGTAAAGTAAGAAAAAATCATTCAAAGAAATTGACCACTATTAAATAATTAAAAACATAAAGAACAAGACTGGCTGAGTCAAATCTGCAGCTACTTTGAAATGTTATCGCAGTTACTAATTATAGCTGCACATATTTAAGAATACTAATCCGGTATGTGCGTCGTTGTGGCCGTGACAGTTAAGGCTTACCTAGAAAACCAATTTAGAACAAAATTAATTCGTTCAAGTTCTACCGAGATATGAACTCAGATTGCTGGATTCAGAGTCCAGAGTGCTAACCATTACAACATAGAACCTAACTTTCATAGCGCGGCTGAAAAATACCGTTCTTATCTTATTCCCCTCTGTTAACGAACTGTTATCGCAGTGACTAATTATAGTAATGTGCATTGCTATGATATGCGTCGTTGTGGCCGTGTGGTTAAGGCGATTACCTAGAAAACCAATGGGGTCTCCTCGCATTTAGAACACAATTGATTTCGTTCAGGTTCTACCGGGAGTGCTAACCATTACAGCATAGGACCTTACTAGGACCAGGTACCTGAAAGTAGATTAATAATCTTCGATCCGATCCGAGATCCGAGAAGAATTCGATTTCATTTTGATGATTAGTTGTTCTCAACTTGTGGCCTATAAATTGTCTGCATGTGACAATGATTTTGTTCTTGTTTAGTAGTATAGTAATGAAAACAAGTTACAAATTCTGGATTTGTTATTCTTCATAGATGTGTTTTTGAGTAGATTAGTTATATTAATTTATTATTGTACATGTGTAGATTAAATGAGTTGTAGTACTTTTCCAGGGTGCGCAAACGCACCCGCTTACGATTTAAAATCGCCCCCCTCAGATAGGCCCCTGCATATATTTCCCTCGTCTAAAACTTTAAACTAATTCATGACAAATAAGTGTCATCAAATCTGCATCATCTCCCAATCCCAACCACCTGTGGCCCGCCCCGTGACTGATACGAGAGCAGGCTCGCAAAAGAACACAGATTATAAAAATATCAAGTTTAGGAGGCCCCTCCAACTTTTAGTGAGATTTGTTATTGTAGAAATGCTATTTAGGAAACCTTGAGCCCCACTCCATTGGGGTCAAAATATTCCATGAAAGAGCCCTCATTGGGGATCAGAAAACCTTTTATTCTCTCTCAATAGCCCAAAGGAATCAACAGTTATACAAAAACAAATTTTCGAAATTGGGAAGTAATTATAGAATGTTACTTCTGTTGTTTGTTAGGGGGAAGGGGTGTAGAAATAGTACAAGAAGTGGCTGTCAATGCGTCAATATACGATGTCCACGCAGTGCGTACGCAATACGCATAGCTATAATATCAACAAACCCTACCACCAAGCCAAAATGTAAAAACGCAATACGCATAGCCAAAATGTAAAACACTTTTAGTACATTAAGAAGAGTTAAACTTGGCTAAGATCCACAATGTCTGATGAACGCTTATCTGGATTATGTATGATGAGTGTCTATAAAGATAAAATCAACAAAAATAAAATGCAGTTCATAAACAAAGTTTGGTGAAGATCCGAGAAGAATCCTGTTTCTTTTTGATGATTAGCTGCTCTCAACTTGTGGTCTATAAATTGTCTGCATGTCACAATGATTTGGTTCTTTGTTTAGTATAGTAATAAACATGATTTACAAATTCTGGAATTTTTATTCTTCAGAGATGACTTTTTAAGATTACTTATATGGTCGCCCAATGCCTCCTCAGCTATCCCCCTGCGTATATTTCCTTTGTCCAAAACTTAAAACAAATAAGTGTCATTCATTTTGCATCGTAGTATTATATCTACCACCTGTGGCCCGCCCCGTGACTGAAATACTTACGTATTTCATACTGATACGAGAGCAAGCTCGCAAAAAAACACAGATTATAAAAATATCAAATTTAGTATTTTACTTACTTTTTATATGTAGATCACAATAATTACTCCTTCTCTCCTTCAATTGCTCTTGAAAGAGTAAACGATTCGTTATCAGTGACAGAAAGTTTTTGACGATAAAATTAAAATTAATGAAATTAAAATTAATAAAATTAAAATTAATAAAATTAAAATTGCGAATTTTGCGTTTTTTTCTCCGTCAGGTGTCGATTTCCCGGGGACATTTTAGTTCCTTCCTAGTATAGCTACAACAGAACACATACGAGATTCAAACATGTTTAATTGATGACTAATCTAGCAACGGCATCTTTGGAGATAAGTCTTTTTTTAAAGTTATTTTAAACACATTTATATAAAATGTATTTACTATGAAATAACGCAGATTATAAACTATTTTCAAAATATAAAAAACAGATGGTTGGTGAAAACCCCAGATTGGCAGCCCTGTGTCAGAGGCCGGTGTTCGAGCCAGGTAAAAGCTATGATTTTGGATGCTGATTTTCTAGCTAGGTAAGCTCGGCCCACTTGGAAGATTGTCGTAACACAATTTTCCTTTCTCGTCTCCCCCACATGTAACCTTGTGCCTTACCCCCAAGGCACTGATTTTCGATACAGTACAGTAAATCTAGTTCATAATCATTTTTCTATGAGGTTAATGAGACAGTTGACATTTCAGGGGCGGATCTAGGATTTT
>VCCN01006872.1:3753624-3767496 GCA_006491835.1 Architeuthis dux | reverse complement strand
TTGACATTGTTTTAATAATAATGGTTGACAATGCTTCATCTCATAAAAGATAAATCACTGCTATCTAAAATTAGTTGGTTAAAAACAAATTTACTGATGAGGGGAGATAACTGACGAATGAACAGTAGAATCGCAGTTAGAATGAGGTGAACATAAAATCAGCCAATAAAAAATATCCTATTATTATTTTTCACATTCAATTCTATTATTTTATTTTCCATCTATTTCTTTAGTAATTTGTGGGAAGTCTAACAACTAGCCCTGATCCAACCTTTTTATTTCCTCTGAATTAATTTAGGGCATTAAATCAAATTCTTGGAAAACAAAGTCTACACACAAATAAAGCATAAAGACAGCTAATAATAATCAAGCGAGTTTTATTGAGCTGTGGTTTCAACAAGCTCTATAAAAATGTTTGTAGAAGCAAGAAAAGGTGTGCAACCATTATTTTTTTTTTTTTTTAGTTTTGGTGAGAGTTGTCCAATGTGACTTCCATCCTCTCACAATATGGAGGATGTTGACACCTGTGCATGATGAGAAGAAAAAAGATGAAAATACAGTGAACCCTCGTTAAAACGGACTAATAGGGGGAAAGGTTGTCCGAGTTAACCAATGGTAGGGGTTAATACTATATACAGTACGATATTGGACAGTATATATACACTGTACACCATATAACTATATAAAACATATTTTATGAAATTATTTAACCGGTCTAATTAAGATCCGACTCCTCTGAAAATCTCTAAACCATTATAAGTTTATTTTCTATAGTTTTGAGAAGAGTCATTAACATTCAAATGGTTCTTCAGACAATTGAACTCCTTGTTGTTTGTGTTGTTAACACAACGTTTCGGCTGATCCATTCTTCAGGTGTAAAATCCGAGTGTGTTGGGGTAAACAGAAGGTTTTATTTTTAAAGGCGGTAACCCTTATAACACAGAGCCCAGGTGTTTCTGTGTCTTTGTCTTGTCTGAAGAAGGCCAAAGAATGGATCGGCTGAAATGTTGTGTTAACAACACAAACAACAAGCAGGAGTTCAATCGTTTGAAGAAACATTTGAACATTATAAGTTTGTTTACTTCCAAATGTGGAGAAGTAATACGATAGTATAGTATCGTATTACATCTCTGCATTTAGAAGTAATACGATACTATATGAATTTTCTTACAAAATACTGTTCTTGTAACAAAATACATACAAAATGGAATACATCCTGAAAATGTTATTGAAATCGGCCAATTAGTACATTTTTGGTGAAATGTGAAAATTTTAACAATTCCGAATGCAAATTCTACTAGTTCACCGGTTCGCGAGTGTAAACAAGTTTTCAAACCCGATTATCTCCGGTTTTATATTGTCTACAGAAATAATTTTTAGTTGATAATTTTCTGCAATATTTCTTTTATTGATAACGCAAAAATTATCACGATAAAATCAATAGATTACAAGTTACAGACGTTTTCATCGACACACGGACGGTCACTCTCTTAACTCAGATTTTGTCCGTTATATCCAATATCCGGTTTAACGGTGTCCGTTTTAACGAGGGTTCACTATATAATATTTTTTGTATTTTAGTTTTGCTTATAGTTAAAGAATTTGTGATGACATCTGAAGAGCGTGAGAGTTTGAACCTTTATGCCTGTATTTTATTAAAGATACAAAAACTTGATAAGAATTATTAATCACTGCTACCCAAAATAGACGGGTTTAAACACTTTTGCTGGGTTTGTTATTCATGTGTTCTGACATATTTATATACATTACTTATCATAAGAGTTTGAACAGACATTTTGCTTCTAATCACTTGGTTTTGAGTTAAAAACAGGAATATTACACATGAAGAACCAAATTTTTTGAATCAACATAAGCTAGGCATGAATTTAGTCATGTTTTGTGGTTCTGAATTAAATTTCTGGAAAATGTTTGTTCAATAGAATTAAATTGTTAAATGGAAAAAAAACAAGTTTTTTTTTCTATCCTTCAAAAATCTTGTTCAGAATCGCTCAAGAAAATTGAAAAGGCAAACTCACATTGCTATATGGAAGAGTTGCCAAACTAGTAAGTTAATTTGGATCCCCCCTGCAATCTTAGGCAATAATAAAAATTTAAAAAAAACAAAAAAAAAACCAGATTTTGTGCTTCTTCAAATACTTATGAGCAGTACTTTCTATATAAATAAATCATCATTTATATAAAAAGTACTGCTGCTAGATTTTTTATTTCTCAAGTAAAATCGGATAATCACCTACCTGTATACAGACAGGCCGATAACTTTTGATCGACAGATCCTTCAAATGTGATGGGTAGCGCTTGAAATCAAAAGTTGTTAAAATGCAGGACTTGGAACTGTTGCATCTTTTTTTGATCTTTAAAGAGAAGAAAAAACAAAAATAAATATGAATTGTTTGGAATAGGGTCACCAAAACATCAAGTCGTATTTTGCAAAGGGAGATAACCAGGATAAAAGGGAGATAAACCTTATTTGAAACAATCAACCAAAACTGTCAAAATAGGTTTCTTCAGTTGGATCATGTTCACATTGAGTACCCTAAATCTTTGCAAATCTAAAAGGATGCTTTTTTTCTTGGCACCAGTGACGTCACTGAAACGTCAGCAGCGTTAGTACCAAGTTAAAAAAGTCTGTGTGTTGAAAATAGAGATTCTGAACTGGTGTCGCTAGTCTGTCTCTGAAATGTTAAGTTGTTTATAGGTTTGTTTGTTTTTTTAAACTAACAAACTTTCGAAATTACTAAACTAAGAGACTTTTTCTATAAAACTATAACCAACTTATTTTTTATCGAATAATAAATAGTTTTTAGTTTCTAATTTTTAGTTTAAAAAAAAAGAAAAAACTATAAACAACCTAAATTTTTTATCGAATAAATAGTTTTTAATTTTTTCGGAAGAAAGTATCTTAGTAACCTCGAAGGTTTGTTAGTTTAAAAAAACAAAAAAACCTATAAACAACTTAACATTTCAGAGACAGACAAGCGACACCAGTTCAGAATCTCCATTTTCAACTCGCGGACTTTGTTTAACTTGGTACTAACGCTGCTGACATCTCAGTGATATCAAGATGTCCTTTTAGATTTGCAAAGATTTAGGGTGCTCGATAGGAACATGATCCTTCAGTTTTTAAGCTGGTCTGGCTGGCTATGTTTGTATCACGCATACAGACTGTACCAGCTAGAGGGCTGAAAATTTTAACATTTACTCATGTCTAGAAAAAACGTTTTTTGTTTGTTTTTTTTTAAATTTTACCCCCTTAAATAGGCTAGTAGTGCAGGGTTCAATTTACAATGTAAGTTTATGTTAAATTGATCCATTAGTTTGAGTCGGCTTTCTTTTTAAAAATTCCAAAATCACCCCCAACACGGCATCCTACCAAAAGAAGTCACGTCACATGGCAGTTTCTATTGAGTGACTAACTAGACTTTTATTTAAGCATTTGATTTTAATTGGAAGAAATTGTCGTCGGATTTAATCAAATGTTTCTTTTGACCACAACACAATTTATTGTAGCTGGATCTTTCTTTTTACCACAAGAAACAAACCCCAACACTAACCCAAAATTATATTCTTAGTTATAAAATTTAATAAAATACAATTTCAAATGTTCAGCTTTCATTTGTTCCATAATAGTTTAACAGCAGCAGCAGCTAATCGTGTCTGCTGAGAAGTTATCCCCCTTGAAGAATATCGACATGTCTTGGTGAACCTATTCCAAACAATTTGAACACACACACTTACATATAACTTATCATGTGAGGTTAGTTTAAACCTTTTCACTATTAGATGGCCCTAGTGTCTCCCATGCTTTACATCATCTAGTGTAAAATGTAATTCATAAAAAAAATGTGGGAAACATTTAAGTTCCGCATGTGTAAATAAACAGGATGTCTAAAACCACATGGTTTAATGAAAGTTAATTGAATAGACAAGTACCATACTTCCTGGCATTGAAGACTATTTTTCTTTCCCTAAAATGTCTCGAAAGTTTACCCTGCATTCTACAGGCCGATGGTTACATTTTTCAAAGGCCTATCCTAATCACAGAGGAATGTAATATATGTTAAACAGTAATCTGAACTCTTGTATATGATCTCTGAATGAAGTGTACATATACTTAGTATAAAATAGTAAATAAACAATGAAAAATATATACGTGATAAAAGAAATTCATTCTCGTATTGGAGTTTGGGTGAAGCTCTACCATGGGAACTTACAGGTAGGCTAGATGTAATCTTACTGTGCCTCCGTAAGAGGAAAATAAAATAAAAATCCAGACTACAAGTGGTCAAGAGGCTATACGTGCCGCTAAGCCACCCACAAAACATCTTGGTCAAGTAGTTGAAAGTGCTTGACACCATAATTTTATGTTAATTCAATTTTTTTTTTTAAATCACTGCTACCCACAACAATGGTTTATTGCTGGGTTTATGTTATTCATGTGTTCTGTTCTGACATTTATATGTATCTATCTATGTATCCAGACTTTGTCCAGCCCTAACCGTTCATAGTAGAAACTTGAAGTTGTGCGCACACACTCCCCTCAATGAGTAGGGAAAATGGTATTGTTTGTGTTTTTAAATTCCCCCCACAATAGGTTTTTAGTGGGGAGGTTTAATATTTAATGTAAGTTTATGCTAAATTGATCACTAGTTGTGCACGTTTTTTTAAATTCAGACCTTTTTTTTTAGTGATCACAGCTCAACAAAAGGCGAGAGAAGTAACTTATTCATTGATCACCCCTTTTTCTAACTTTTTAATTGGTGGCAGTGATACATAATTTCCCTTGGAATGCTATTTTTAAAAAAATTTTCCAAGTCAAAATTTGGGTGTGTCCTTGAGGCCGGGGTGTCCTAGACACTGGGAAAGGAGTGTCCTAGTCACTGTGAAATATGCTGGTTAAAGATACAGACAATAAAACTGAAACAAACTTGAAATTCCAAGTCAGATTGTTGGTAGATCACGTTATGGCACGCAGAGCAGAATAAGAAAGTTATCCAACTACTAGCAGAGGAACCGTCAAAAATGACGGGTAACATTTTTGCTGTATTATGGTAACAAACCAACTAACTAGCATTCCAACAGAAATTATGAATCACTGCCACCCATATATGCTGCGTGCAGTTGGAAAAAGGGGTGATCAATGAATAAGTTACTTCTCTCATCTTTTGTAAGGCTGTGATCACTAAAAAAGGTCTGAATTTTCAAAAAAGCAAGGGGGGACAAACTAGTGACCAATTTAGCATAAACTTACATTGCATATTTAACCCACATCTAAAACCTAGGGGGGGGGGATTTTCAAAAAACATAGGACATTTTCCGTAATCAATGAGGCAAGTGTGTGTGTGCAAGATTTCAAGTTTCTATGGACAGTTAGGGCTGGACAAAGTCAGCATACATAGATAGATACATATAAATGCCAGAATACATGAATAACCTAAACCCAGCAAGTGTTGTGGGTAGCAGTGATTAATATACAGAATTTGGATCTTTAGGTAAATTCAAATCAAAAGTTATTCAGCAAAAGCTGGAACCATGCAAGTCTTAGTGTTTTTAAATTTGCAGCGATAAGATGATAAAATATATTACTGATTTCTAGCTACAAAAAGTGGGCATCACATTATATTCGAGGTCACATTGCCCTAAAGTAAATACGGTAATAAACATTAAATAAACGAAATTAGATATTAAATTAATATATATTTTGTAATTGTAGCCCATTGTATGCTTTTTCAATCCTACCGTATTTTGCTTGTAAAATTTTTCCATTTAAAAAGCCAGCTGTCTAGCGACTGTCACTGTTTTGATATCCGCTTCCCCCTACCCAATCTGACCTAGTAACAATACTTATGGCTTGAAATCCTGATTCATTTCATCTCTCTAGCAGTAGCTCATATGTATGTCATCAGACCAATAAGGTCCACATCAGGCGGTCGAATTGCATTCGCGATTTGTAATAGCCTGAGACTGAGAGACGAACAGACATCTGCACAAAAAATGTGATGATGGTATTTATTTAGTTAGATAGCTATTTTGTCAATCATGATAGTAGAAATAACATTTCATAAACGAGTTGATCTTTCTAAAGAATGTACATCTGTATTTGAATCACATATTCACAAAACTTCAATAAGCCACCAACAGTGAAAACATTTGGAATATAAATAAGATAATGTTTATTTTTTCAACATAAACCCTCACAGGCAAAATATCTGAATAGATTGAAATAAAACCCTGCAGATGTTAGAATGATTTAACTTTGGTAATCAGCATTCACTTGCATCATGAGATAGTTGAGCAAAGAGATTCTTTTTTTTTTTTTAAAATCTCCCTTTTGTAGTCGAGGTATATAGTGAGGAAGTGGAGACAGCAGTTATTTATACTGTCCATTGTCTGCCTCTTCTGATGCTGGACAAGAGTTTGGACTTTCCCGGGATTGAATTCAGAGTTGTCCGTCTCCTAGAGTGGTTGCCAACCAAAGCTGCAGAGACCAGTCTACCCTACTATTTACCCATATAGGGAGAGAGGGGGTGGATTCATGCCATTCACAGCTGAAGTTTGAACTCTGTTCACCAATTCTATTTTCTGCGCTGCTAACCATTACGCCCTCTAATCAAGAGGTGAAAAGGAAAGAAAGATGCCTGACCACAGGGGAAAAAAGAAAAGATGCCTGACCACAAAAAACAAGTTTGGGTAGAAGAGCAGAAGGTAATCCTTGGTTATTTGGTCCTAAAATACAATAGCATAAATATTGACAAAAGTTATCCCCCTTGATGGCTAAAAATGGCTAGACTTTTCATTTCCAGCTAACTTTATAGCTAGAAATTTAATGTACTCTTCAAATAATGCTGTTCTCGCTATAAGATATCGTTCTTCAAATCTAAGATATAATTCTCGAAATCCCCACCTTAAATCTTTGTATGAATTTTGGAACGTACATAACATTTTTAGCTATAAAATTAGCTGGAAATATTTTAAAAAATGGATAAATCTAGCCATCTTTAGCCATCAAGGGGGATAACTTTTGACAATCGTTATGCTATCATATTTTAGGACCATTATCTGGTCCTAAAATATCCTAAGGATTACCAAACAGAAAAAGAAATTGAGAAAAGGAGAATACATACCATCAAACTTTCTGCAGAGTCTATGCCAAGATCATACAATATCAAAAGATTATGTGGCATATAATGCTGCACAGAGTCCATAAAATCCACAGCCTGTTTATATTGGCCGGGTTCTATACTGGTCACAATGACCGGAGAAGTAAAACTCTCCCGAGGTGGGAACTTGCCGTCATTCTCTTGCGGCTCCTCACCACCATCACGGAAGCCGAGCTTCTGCAGATACTCGGGGTCAACATCGTCCAATTCTTTGGCATGCTTTATACTGGAAGGCAGGTTCTTGATGTTGTTGATATGTTTATTGGTTTCTTTGACGATTGTCTGAAAGTTAGGCGTCGGATTGCTTAGTAGCCAGATGGCTACGATTGTGGATGCAGCAAACAGGATCACCAAGTAGAAGTTTTTGGTCTTCATGGGATCCAAAAGAAAGCTGCCTTTTTTTGCATGAAGACTCTCAGAGGATGCAAATTTCATGGGTGCCCTCTGTTTGTCCTCAAAAGAAACAACCGGCGACTCTTCTGTTGAGTGGATGTGGCTCAAACAAGAACTTCATAGCCTCACACTCTGTGCAGTACTCTGAAAAAAATTAAAATAAATAAATTAAAGCATAATAGCAATAAACTATGAAAATGAAAAATAGTTTCAATTTCAGTGTCCTAGACGTTATAAAATATTAAAATTCTAAAAAAAATAATTTTTTATTAAAAATTGAATTGAAAAAAAAAAAACCACTTTAAAATAAACATTTTTATGAATGTGGTTCCGCCTTGTGTATTGGTGCATGCCTTCTGATGTACATGTTACGGCTGTTTAGGCCATTTTCAACATCCTGACTGCTAGTTCTAGAATGTGAACAAGGTAAGGTGCCCAATTAGTCCATCAACAGTTTTTTTTGGTTTTTTATTTATCAACTGCCCAATGGAATTACGATAGATTTACTGTATAGATCGATCTGGGAGTACCATTCTCATAATATTTATACTTGAACAGAGTTTATCTTTCCAATGGTTTTCGCATATATCTAAATTGACTGGCTTGCACGGTTCTAGAAATATGACCGTATAGGCTTCATAAAAGTACGTCTTTTTTAGTTTGTCAGAATTATGACTTGCATAGTGTTTGACTGTTGTTATTTTTTAACCAAAGTTATTCCATGTTTGTTAGTGGATATTGAACCTTGTTCTGAATGCATTCTTTGTCTGTCCTGTGTATGTATGATTACATTCTAGGCATGTAAAGTAAATAGCCTCGGATGTGAGGCATGCTTATCAGTAATTGCATTTCAAAAATGTAAAAAAATGTAAACAAAGATTAAATAAGAGCCTTTCACAATACAATGTTTCCACCCACCATATCTGCGGTTTCACATTCTGTGATGTCAGTTACCCGCAGTGAACCTCATAAATAAATTATAAGTTTTACTTAGTAATGGTCCCAAAGTGCAAGAGTAGTGATGCGGACAATTCGGTTATACCCAAGAGAAGCCATAAAGTGCTTCCTTTAAATGAAAAGGTGAAAGTTATCACCTTGATAAGGAAGAGAAAAAAAAATCTGCTACAGTATTTTAATTTTTTTTTTTTTTTTTTTTTTTTTTTTTAAATCACTGCTACTCACAACACAGGTTTATTGTTAGGTTTAGGTTATTCACATGTTCTGACATTTATATCTATGTATCCAGACTTTGTTCAGTCCCAACCATTCATAGTAGAAACTTGGGTAGGGAAAATCTTTTCTTTTTTTTTTTTAAATTCCCCTCCTAAACAGGTTTTTAGAGGTTGGTTTAATATGCAATGTAAATTTATTTATGCTAAATTGGTTACTAGTTTGTGCCCGCTTGTTTTTTTTAAAAATTCAGACCTTTTTTAGTGATCACAGCTATACAAAAGATGAGAGTATTCATTGAGCACCCCTTTTTCCAACTTTTTAATTGATCACCCCCAACACAGCATATATAGGTGGCAGTGATTCATAATTTCCCTTGGAATGCTAGTTTTAGTTATTGTTGTTAATCTCTTATTGTACCTAATTTATAAATTAAACTTTATCATGGGTATGTATGAATGCATATGTTACGTAATGGTCAGCGAGAAGCGTTGTAGCAAAAAACTACAAGTTAAAAATTTTCTCAACATAGAGAAAAATGGGTTCCATTCGCTAGACAGCTGGGGTCAAAGGTGAAGAAATGGAACGCCAGTTTTTGCTAAAATGGCATGTTTTTGCCAGGATGGAATGTTAGCTGGTCGTTAAAAACCGATTAGCAATTTCCGGAGATGACCACACAAAGAAATATGATCTTAGGGTTATTAAAAACACATGTGCGAAAACTTAGTTCCAAAAAGTAGGCGTGGCTTTTTTTAGCCACGCCTACTCAGAGATTATAAAAAACACGGCAAAAATAGAAGCAGGAGCAATAGGGTGGACGGCGGCCAGGCCCTCGGGTCGCAATGATGCTCTCTCTTTCTCTCTCCTTCCTCTCTCTCTCTTGGCGTCCGTGAGTGACAAATCTAGTAGCTCTCCTCTCACATCCTCCGCAAAAGCAAAACAAGTGTAGCTACGATGTTGTGCAAAATAAAGATTTCTGCTCGTAGTCAAAATCAGCTTGTTTGACTCTTTCATTCTTTGGTGTGCGATGCACCCAAATCTGTTTACTCCAAAGCATTGGACCCGTACAGCAACAGGTGCTATCACCAATTTCCAGGCATTAACATTGTCGCGGAAAACGACCGGAGAAAAGCCGAGGCAGCGGAGATGGCTCATGGAAGGCATGCACTAAGTGCACAGCAGGTGCAGCGGATGCAGACAAAGAAGACTATGGTACACATGTATGAATAGCAAAAACCATATCTAGAATATATAGGGATCTTGGAACATATCCCCAGCTGAAAAGGGGGTACTACTGTACATTAAGACAGGAAGTCCCAAGTTAAGAACGTCCGACTTACGGACAACTTGTTCTGGAGTCAGAGTATATAGTTATTTTATTTGATAAGTGGGCTTTAAATGAGTAATAACATTTTTAGCTATAAAGTTAGCTGGAATTGAAAAATCTAGCCGATTTTAGCTAATTACAAAAACAGTTTTAGCTATAAATAACTAACCATCCTTGGCAACACTCCCATAAAGCCTTTTTTTTCTTTTTTAAACCGAGTTACAAGCAACGGTTCGTAATAACAAAAGGTGCACTACTTTGCAACACACATCAAAACATTGGGCATCTTCAGCGGTGCATGGATAACTACACCATCTGCATTTTAAGTCAGATCGCAGTAGCCGTTAATGCTGTGTTGTGTGTTGTGTGTGATGTTTTGATTGTAACTTTGTACATACTGTAACGTTCTTGTGTTTAGTGCCTCTGTTCGCTTTGTTAGTCTTTCTGTTCTGGCTGTGTGAGATTAGAATGCGTTTGATTCATAACCGTGTTTAAGCTTGTTAAGAAAAGAAGACGGAACAAGAAAACATGTGTGACAGGGCTGTTCGCCTGTTAAGAACTGAGCCTTCCCCGTTCCCATGGACTGGAAACAGAATGGGGGCTGCTAGGAGCTTGCTTTGGCATGTTTATTGATTTAACATATACATACATTGCTTATTGATTTAACATACATATATAAACATTACACATACTGTACTCTCGTAACCATGCCTCCAAAGAGTAAAGCCGATGTAAGTGATGAAGAAAAGAAAAACGATCACAATTGAATGCTCGTTCAACACAAGCAATCCAAAGAGTATGGAAATTAAGCTACTTGTATGTAATAATATTACAATTAGAAAACGTCAACCAAAACTGTCAAAATAGGTTTCTTCAGTTTTCAAATCAGTCCAGCTAGCTGGCTATATATGTATCACGCATACAGCCTGCACCAATGGAGCTAGAGGGCTGAATATTTCAACATTTACTCCTCATTATATCTAGAAAAAATATTTTGTTTTGTTTTTGAAAAATTCCCTATCTATCTAAATTGCTCATATCTATCTACCGTTCTATCAATTTCAATCCACTCATATCTATCTATTAAACAAGTCAACCAAAACTGTCAAAATTCAGTTTTTGAGTTGGTTCGGCTGGCTGGCTATGTATATATCATGCGTACAGGCCACACCAATGGAGCTAGAAGGCTGAAAATTTCAACATTTTTTAAAAAATTTTTATTAAATTCCTCCCCAAAATAGGTGCAGTTTACAATGTAAGTGTATGCTAAATTAATCCCTAGTTCGTGATTTTTTGAAAATTAGGACTTTTTAGTGATCCAACAAAAGGTGATAGAAGTAACTCATTCATTGATCACCCCCAACACAGTATGCTGCCAAAAGATGTTGGTAATATGACTGTTTCTATTGAGCAACTAAGCAGACCTGTTATTATTATTATTGTTGTTTCTTTGATGGTTTTTATGCATAGAAAGGTAAAATACATACTATATACTAAGACAAATATTTGACTAACTGACACTAGCTACGTAACTGTTCTGACTTGCATACAAATCCAACTTAAAGACATACCTAGGAACGGAACTTGTTCATAACCTAGAGACATCCTGTATTCCAATACTAAACCACTTATATAGAAAATACTTCCATAGTCATTATTTCATAGTGGACCATTTTTAATGCATCAACACTGTACTAATAATATAGAGAATAAGATTACAGCCATATCAGAAATGGAATAATAAACACATACAGAACAGGTCTGTTTAGTCACTCAATAGAAACCATCACAGCATACCGTGTTGGGGTAACCAATTAAAAAATTCGAAAAAATGAATATGTTACTTCTCTCACCTAAATACTAACTACGGGACAAATTTAGCATTGCAAATTGAAGCCCACACTAAAAATCTATTTAAAGGCAGAATTTTCAAAAATAAAAAAATAAATAAAAAGGTTTTTCTAGACATAATGAGAAGTAAATTTTTTTTCATTTTCAGCCCTCTAGCTCCATTGGTATGGCCTGTACGTGCGACAGCCAGCCGTACTTAAAAACTGAAAAAAAACTCATGTTGACAGTTTTGGTTGACAGTTTCTAATAGATTGAAAAGAATGTAATCTGAAATTATTTTGTTATAGTCTAATAACTACTAAATACTACTTTAAAATTAATTGAAGCAAGCTGATTTTTGCAGGATAGTTGCAACATGACACCAGAAACACTACTAAAAGTCCCCTAGAATCCCAATGGAGTTCAAGATGGCCGCTGTATTTAGACAAATTATTGAATTGCAACCAAACCTGATATGAATATGGTTGGTTGTGACTATCCTGTGAAGATCAGCTGGTTTAAATTAATTTGAAATGTTTGGACCTAATGCTCCTGGACAATATCAATATGGCAGATGTAATCACAACAAAAAAAAAACAATGAATTGTGGGTAAAATATCTAAGGGGAGTTAACTCTATATTAAAGGTAATTTTAATTATTATGTTATACTTTATTTTATTTCTAAAATAAGAAGTTTATATGAAGATTTAACTTGTCTATACATTTTTCAGAGTAAATAAAAATTCACTTTAAACATTAATACATTACAAATAGGTAAATCCTCTGAACTGCATTTGATTTACTAATATTAATACAAATCAAAAGGAATAAAACACACGCAATCATTTAAAATGGACTAAACAACTGATGTTTATTCGCAGTGAATATTTGCACTGAATTCATTCAATAATTCACAAAAGAGAGAAACCATCTACAAATTGTTAGTAAATAATCAAGAGATCTGCTGCCCATATCCCATGGGAAAGAGCTTCTGGTTAGGTTTCTCTAAACAACAGACATTTTGTTAGTATAGAATAATGAGTCAGAACTAACGATGTGGATTGGTTTTCAAAGGAGCATCAGCCAAAAGTATAGGGGGTAAGGAATATACACAACCTCCTACCCACATTTCCAAACTACCCATATAAACACAAGAATTTGTTGTATCAACCATTAATTCCCTGATGAACATTGGAATATACATCTTCTGTACCACAAGCATTCCAACGTTTGTCATTTTACTCATAAAATTGTTTCTGAGACAGACAAATATATACAGAGGTAAAAGGAAGTGAAAAGTATACATTTACATATGTAACTGTAGACCATTTTCACTCTTTATATCCCTCTCTCTCAGTTCAGTGCCTAATTTGCTAAAGCAACAATTTTCTTAAAATATCCTTTTGACCTGGTGTCGTCCCGGGCAAGATATCTGTTTGTCCCAAACACATTTTCCACAGGACAACATTAATTTTGAGCCCTGATGCAAAGGAAACCAGGACTTTGTAACCGGTCGTATACTCCCATGGGAGTTAAGAAATGGCCGATTCACCTCTTTCAACTAAGGTTGATACAAATCAAATGAACCGACATTCTATCCAGAGACTGTAATAAATGGCCTAAGCACCTCCTGTTTATTCACAGGGAATATTTGCACTGAATTCATTCAATAATTTACAAAAGAGAGAAGCGATCTACAAATTATTAACAAATAATCGGGAGACCTGCTGCCTATATCCCATGGGAAAGAGCTTCTGGTTAGGTTTCTCTAAACAACAGACATTTTGTTAGTATAGAATAATGAGTCAGAAATACACAGTGCTGAAAAATAAATAGAGGCACTCAAAGAGTCCATACAAAATGTATAAGTGTAGAGAGATCTATGGTTTAATATTAGTGCTTACCCGTGAAAAAATTCAGAAGAGAAGAATGTATCTCCCATAAATAAGTACACCCCTACCACTTTTTAATAG
>VCCN01006872.1:3725724-3742988 GCA_006491835.1 Architeuthis dux | reverse complement strand
AATCACTTGGTCATGATTTCAAATCACAGTATGGAAATACTAATTTTATTTATCAGTTTGGTTTACCATGCCAGAACAGACAAACAGTGCACTGGGGCGGGGGCACAGCAGATGGCTGGATACTATTGGTATATGGCCACCTCCCAAACCCCCTGGGACAAACATATGGCCTACTTTTGCATGATTATGGTCACAGGCTGTTGGCTGGATAGTTTACGGACACAAAATAACACAAAAAAGTGAAAGGAAATCTATAAAAGTGACCTAAAAATATGTGCTGGACATAGATTGAGACATGCTAAATCAATTATGGATTTATTTTTTGTCTCTGATGCGTAGTTCTCAAGTTATAAGACTACAAACAAACATTATATATATAACCCGAACGAGAGGAATGCGTAGATGTCATAATGAGAAAGTGGGAGGGCGGAAACTAACAAGAAATGTTGTTTACAAAGAAGTAATTGTTTAATATGCATCTTGTAGTAATGTAAGTAAATAGCATAATACATATGGGTCATTCCATGTCAAGTGGACCAGTGGTCCCCACTTGACCAGCTGAGATTTGGCTCTAACTTTGCACACAGGTTCTTTTGTGTTTGATTTTTGTTTAATGACATTGCAGATTTGGAAAAGAGTTTTTGTGTTATAAGTGACTGTCTGAAGCATGACACAGTTGCAGTCCATGTCTTTCTAAAGAAATGGATTGGATTTCTAAAAGAAAACCTTCAAGTGACAAAGCATATTTACTACTTTAGTGATGGTGCAGTGGGCCAATACAAAAATTATAAAGATTTCCTGAACCGTTATTATCACAAAGAAAATTTTGATGGCATAACAGCTGAATGGATTTTTTTTGCTACCAGTCATGGAAAATCAGCTTGTGATAGTGTATGAGGTACAGTAAAGAGATTGGCCACTCGTGCAAGCTTACAGTGACCAATAACTGGTCAAATTCTGACACCTGCTGACCTCTTTGAATTCTGCCAAAATGAAGTGTGTGGAATTATCTTCTTTTTTATGTCATCAGAAACAAGCTGAGAAAGAAACACACATAAATAATATTTGAGCAAGGACATACAGTAGCTGAAATTCAGAAAAATCATCATTTTGTCCTGTATATGGAGAACAGATTCAAGTTAGCCGAGTTTCACGAGACAAGTTCTTTCGTAGCAAATATTGGGATCTACAGTGACATTGAGAGAAGAGAGTTAAAAGTGCAACCAGGTCAATAAGTGGCAGGTGTTTGAGGGTTTCTGGTGGATTGGAAACATTTGCATCCTCAGGGGCCAAAGAGACGATTTCATCAGCCATCCACACAAGACTGTTGCTGGGTTCCAGAGCAGCATATCCTGAGGACTATTGCTGTACCTACACCAACTGCTACATCCAGACAGTACATAATACCTGCACAAACCTTGTCAACAATCTCTAAGGAAATGTACAATACTAGAAAGTAGAAAAAAATGAGTAGAGGGTGGGTGGGGCCTGTGTGCTGGTGACATCAGGCATGGGAATGTGGATGCCAATTTCTCTGCAATCAGGTAAAAATGTATTTTTGTTATAAATATTATCTTTGATAGTTATAAATAAAAAGAATTGGCAGTGACTTATAAGCCATCATGGAGCATGCAGGATTGCAAATAAATAAAATTCAAAATTTGTGATGTCATTAAACAAAATTTCAATGCTCTATTAAAACCGGTGATAGAAATGTTTTTTTTTAATTCAGACCATTTTTGAGATCTCAGGACCTAGCAAAGCTAGAAAGATCCAGATTGTAACATTTTGTAGTGCATTGACATCGCTTTGTTCCTTGCCAAACAGAGCAAACAAAGTAATGATTACTTAAATGATGACTTTACTATAACGTCAACCAATAATCGGCCAGCCTATTAATTGGGCCAATATTTGACATTGAAATAATCGGCATCAGCCAATTATTAAGCATTAGAATTTTTATTCTAATAGAAAAAAGTACCTTTCAATTTAAAATTAAAAGTGAAAGGGGGGCAAAAAAAGCATGTCATTTTTTTATGAATTTGTCTTGCCAAGATCAAAGGGTTGACCGAGTCGGAAGTGGAGTAGTAAAGTCCAGAGAGACGACCATACAACACAGTGAGGTGGTATGGAGGGAGGACAGAGGCAGTTGTGTTGGTTCTTAGTCTTAAGGGAAGATATGCTTAGGCCTATTTAGCTGTCGGCTGGTTGTCACCGAAAGCAAGGGGAAGAAAATACAGGGTAAACATTGAAGTATTTATAACTAATGTATACACTTCATACCTTTTCATTTCCCAAACAGAGACAATGCACATATTTTATTTTGAAATATTTTTTTGTGTTAAAGTGAATAATACATTATTTTAGATGCAGAAACAAACAAAACCTATCGGCCATCAGCCACCCTACTCTTTAAACATCGGCAAAACCCATATCAATCATCCACTAGTCAATACAATGTTATTGGGTTAGTGTTGAACTCTTCATAAATTAGCCCCCAAAATTATGTACAAGTGTTTTCGGACTGTTGTCCTCATCTCAGTTCATCTTTAGAACACAACATTTTGGCCGTTGTACTCTACGGCCTTCTTCAGATGTAACATGTAATATCAGTAAGGAAAGAGGGTCTCTTATCAGTCTCCCTCTCCGGTGATGGATAGCAAAAACAAACAATATCTGATAAAAGAGATTCTCTTTCGTCACGGATATTAAATGTCACACCTGAAGAAGGCAGTTGAGTACAACAGCCGAAACGTTGTGTTCAGAAGATGAACAGAGATGAGGACAACAGTCCGAAAACACTTACACATAATCCCACACCTAAAGAAATTCAGACAGAAATAAAAAATATATCAGTTTTGGTGATTCTTCATCTAATATTACATAAATTTATATTTGTATATTTATGATAACCATCAATGGTTAAAGAAGGTATGGTACTACATAAATAACTAGCATTCCAAGGGAAATTATGAATCACAGCCACCCATATATAATGTGTTGGGGATGATCAATTCAAAAGTTGGAAATAAGAGTGAACAAGTTATTTCTATCGCCTTTTGTTCACCTAAAAAAGGTCTGAATTTTCAAAAAAACAAGTGGGCACAAACTAGTGACCAATTTAGCATAAACTTAAATTGCATATTGAAATTGAACCATGGGGGCGGGGGTAAAAAAAAAAAGTTTTTCCCTACTCATTGATGGGAGTGTGTTTGCAAAATTTCAAGTTTCTATGAACGGTTAGGGTTGGGTGATGTCCCGATACATAGATACATATAAATGTCAGAACATAAGAACATTACCTAAACCCAGCAATAAACCAGTGTTGTGGGTAGCAGTGATTAATAAGAAACTGCTCGTGAGAAATACAGAAGAACAAGACTTTCCTAATTGCATACCATTCTACCGAATAGTTAAGCAAGTCAGGGATGGGTAAACAAATAAAAATAAACACTGCTGCTGATTTTGTAGAAGAGAAAGCATTTTTTACGTCAACTGGAAAATGTGTTTGTAGTTATTCAGAATCTTTGTAAAATAAAGAAAACAAAACGAATACTTTTACTTTACCAACTTTTTCTTCGGACAATCTAATCTCTTCTGTGCATCTTTAATGTCGACAACGTTTTGGCAGATTTATTCTACAGCCTTCTTCATGTGTGAAATGTAATATCTGTAACGAGTCTTTTTCTCCAGTGGTGCAAAGCCAAAAAAAAAAAAAAAAAAAAAAAAAAAAAACAACCGTACCAAACAGAAAATTTAAACGTTATCCACAACGCTTCTGAATAAGTTATTCTGTTTTAGCAACACATGCAGTACGGTTTGTTCTATAATTTTAACAAGGAAAAGTTCTCATTTTCTTTCTTTGTTAAACAAAGAATTCCGTCTTGTGTCTCTATTGAGCAGAGAAAAACGAATTATGGTAATTAACGTTTAAATTTTCTATTTGATACCATTTTTTTTTTGCACCACCGGAGAAAGAAACCCCCTTTCCTTACAGATATTACATTTTACACCTGATGAAGGCCGTAGAATGAATCCACCGAAACATTGTGTCAACAACAAAAATGGGATTAGAATGTCCGAACAAAAGTTGGTATGTTAATGATTCTTCTCAAAGTTAAAATGTTAATGACTCTTCTCAAAGTTATAGACAAGACTTTTACTTTGTTTTCTGAAAAGTGAGCAGTGTTGCTAAAATCATTGATCAGACCATTCATTTCTTTTTAAACCCCCTTTGACGAAAGTTAAGAATCAACCAACGGAGATAATTGTCATCTTGTTACCAGCCATGAACGTTGCAAGATCTACGAGAGCCAAATTCACTTTCATTCAGGCCAAAATTGAAAAAGGTTGAAAGCAAGAGAGATTTACAATATTTATACTTCTGACGTTGTAACAGAATGTTGTGATGTCATACAAGAACTTATTTTGATTACACTTTTTTTGTAAGTTGTTTTTTTTTTTTACTTGGCCTCATATTCCGATGATACTTCTTATTGAAAGTTAAGGTCGAGAGTTTGGGGAAACATTTTTTTTCTCCATTTTTGGGGTCAAAAGTGAGGGGTATATTATAAAGTAAATGCATTGCTAATGATTTTACTATAGAAATGCATTGAAACCCAGGAAGAAAGGGATTGTCAGTGGTCAGGAATTAAGGCAAGTGTTACTGACAGAATAGGGCTTTTTATATATAAAATGCATTACAAATAATTTTACTACTAATAATATAAGTATGAAAATCAGAGCATAGATGCACTATTTAAATATGAGTGCAATTAAATATTTTTTTAAAATAAACACTGCGATACGAGATATGTTAAAAAAACACTGCGATACGAGATATGTTAAAAAAAACACTGCGATACGAGATATGTTAAAAAAAAACACTGCGATACGAGATATGTTAAAAAGATATCTTAACTTCTTAAAAAAAAACGAACACAACCTTACATCACAGTTTGATTTCGAGAATTGATTTAAAAACAAGAACAAACAAATATTGTTTTATTACGTCATTAAAAAGTTACGTTTGATATGTAAACTTGTCAGTCAGTCAGTCAGTCAGTGACAACTATTGCTGCTAGAGAAGCGTAGCGCATCTAAAGCGCCCTATTTCGGGGAACCTCAATACTTAAGTCCCCACTGGACAAAAGCATTTGAAAACATGTGCAATCAATTGCAGTAAAAAATATAAGGCCTATTAAAGAAGAGTAAGAAGAAAGTGCAACTTGTCAATAAAGTTTTTTTTACAAAACTCAGGGCAGGAGCTGCAGTTATGAAGTGTATTTATTTTACTGAGTTCATATAATTGCGAAAGTCTCGAAAAAAGGTTTTATTTTTATTTAAAACTTGTTAATGATTCCAAAATCTGAAACTATAGAAATAATTTGTATTTTTGATGAAATGTTGAAATTTTAATGAAATTCTGTAATTGTGTCAATAATGTCAGAAATAAATATCAAAAACTGTGTAAACAACAGTGCAGGTTTTGAACAGTCTGTTCTTGTTTTGTACATGCCTTCAAAGTCAATAAAATTTGTTTTTGTTTTAGTCATGAACAATATTGTTTTTCATGGTTTTCCTTTGATTTAAATACTGCTATAAGCTAATAAATAAATACAAGCCAAGGAAAGGGATATGGAAAAAGGAAAAAAAAATAATGTTGACGACTCATTAAAAAAAAAGAAAAGGTGTGGTTGATGGTGTTCTAAGAAAATTTGAATTATAAAGAAAAAGCGTAAATATTCTAATGGAGCCAATGAAAATTATCCTAATTAACTCTTAGATTCATAGACTGCTTGTAACCGCTGTGGAATTCTTCAATGAATAGGATTAAAAAAATTTTTTTTAAAATGAATTGAACTGAAGAAAATCTTTTTTTAAATTACCAAAAGATACAAGGAAAGTAAATTTAATCAGAAGTTACTCTCCTTAAATTACTATTTGAATTTAATAAACATTACACTGTTTGTTTTTGTCTATGTGATTCTCTAAAGAAAGTATGAAATAAACACATAGCAATAGAGACCAAACATGATGTCACCAATAGTCACAAAAGATACATGCATCTTACATTGTACAAATTAGCATTGAGTACTACTGAACTGGACATGAAATATGCTATATTTAGAATCTATCTAAAAAGAAACCACAGAATAATAGATATAGTGGTACAAATGTTCACTGTATATTCTTGAATAGAAGACCAAGGTTTTTTTTTTACTAAAAAAAGGTCCATAATCAGGTCAATCAAAAGTAGCCAATACTTTTGCCTCTATAAATACAGCGACACAATGCATATTAGCGAGCAATAAAGCCTATTGTTTCAATTCATTATCAGGTAGATTTGTCATCACTGATAGGAATTTCCCTTTTACCACCTGAAAACAATGATCATTATGTTGAAGATGAGAGAAATGCATGTTTCTGTGACAGCTGAACAAGTGCCATAAACGGTGTATTCATAAGAAGGGGATATCTTTCATGACAACGTTATAGCAAAATAATGGATTCAGTTTATATGCGAGTCTCTTGATTTTCTGAAATTTTATACTCAATCATGAACTCGTCTTACACTAACGGTCAACTTATATTCAAGAATATACAGTAGTTTAGGATTATTGCATCCAGATAGTTTGGTCCACAATTTCTGTAGTAAAATACCTGCCTGAATAAACTTGTTTAAATATTTTAGAATTAGACACACGGAGGGATCATGTCCACTGGGAAACGAACAATATTGCAACAAATAAACAGTCACTTTCACTATTAAATACAGGTATACCTTGATTAGTGTGGTTTATTCGTTCCAAATTTTCCATATTGTTTAAAACCGCACTGTTCAAGGTCTTATTATAATATAACCATATGAGTATGATACCAAAACCTGCACTAGTCACGGTATCCTGTGATTTAACAATAAAGAAAATCAAAGTTATTTTTTTTTAAATAGTCGTAATTGGTCAAAATGTGGTCAATTAACAAAAATTAAGTAAGAATCATAAACAACTGCACACAAATATAAAATTAGAGTTGAAAATCTCGAAAAGATACCAAAACTTAAAACATCAACAGAAGATAGAATAGTAAACTAACCGTAGCATTCCAAGGGAAATTATGAATCACCGCCACCCATATATGCTGTGTTGGGCGTGATCAATTAAAAAGGTCTGAATTTTCAAAAAGCAAGCGGACACAACCTAGTACCAATTTAGCATAAACTTACATTGCATATTGAACCCACCCACCCTCTAAAAACCTATTTTTGGGGGAATTTAAAAAAGAAAAACAACAGTTTCCCTACTCACTGAGGTGAGTGTGTGTGCAAAATTTCAAGTTTTTACTATGAACGGTTAGGGCTGGACGAAATCCGTATACATAGATACATATAAATGTGAGAATACACGAATAACCTAAACCCAGTAATAAACCAGTGTTGTGGGTAGTGGTGATTAACAATATCTATCTACTGAAAAAGTGTTTACTAAGCAACCCATAGTTAAATGAAAGACAATATGAATGTCTACCAGTTCATTTGTTATTGACTACCAAAACTCTAAAAATCTGAAAACTTTAAGTTCAATAGAGACACACTAACAAATAAAATAATAGTAAGGATGCCAATGTTCTATTCAACTTTCACAAGGTCTTCAGAAGGTGCGAGTGGCCTAACAGTTAAGGGTGCCAACAATCGAATCAGTGAGCCAAGTTCAAACTCTGACCGATGCTAATGCCCATGAATCCATCACTTTCAAGGGGTCAATGGTCTAAAAAGTTTGAGAACCCCTGCTTTACATCTTTGAAATATAGGATTGATTTAAGGGTAAGTTGACTTTCTCGTCGTAGTATTTTTAATAAATTCTTATTTTTGGTGTATACTGCAGTATTTTAAAAACAATTTTAGCATTTGGCCCTTTTTGGCCAGAGTCGTCTCCAACTATCTGGCAACTTATTAGTCGAGGAAGACGTGATCAGATAGTAAAATAAAAGGTCTGGATTCCGCCCCACAATTTTGGGTGAGGTATGCTCGTACAGTATTCTGATCTAGGAGCATTACCTTTTTCATTCTTTTCCACCCTAATCACACAGCTTACAAGTGTACTCAATTAACTGCTGAGTGCACAGGGAAATTTGTCCTAATGAAGAGATTTCTACACTCTTCACTCATACCGGGAATCGAACCCGGGACCTTCTGCGTGTGAGGCACACGTGCTAACTATTACACTAACCGTGCGGACAAGAAGAGGGAAATAAAGGTCTGGAAACAATCTCGCGAGACGGATACATAGTCACAGGTGTGTGAACATTAACCCACCCACCTGACAAAAAAGAGAGTTAAAACCGTTTGTTTAGTAAATAGGGAATAACATATTGACTGATAAAATTGTTCATTTTAATTTAAATAAAGAACTCTAGAATTCAAATAACTAAAGAAGGGATATTGCCAGGCTATTATTATGTCTAGGATATTTTCTTTTTTAAATTGAGTGTCGACAAACAATAACATTCTTTCACTTACTCAACAACTATGGTAAATTGTCATTTTAAATTAAATACGGAAAAGTCAGTTAAGTATCGCAAAAAACAAACCCACGTTCACAGAAGTTAAAACTGATCACATGATCACCTTCTTACCGTAATCTGTACATAAGCAAAGCAGAGTAACGTACATTTTTAAAGCAGTTATTTCGTGAACTGTTGTCGAAATCGACTACGGATGCACAAAACTCTGTTACACCGGGTGATATTCAAAACAATAACAATATAATTTCTGTATTAACTTTCTATTTTTCTTTCATTAATTTTACATACACTCGCGCCGTTTTGAACATCGAGCGAGTGGGTGTGTGGAACTTTACAATCGTTATTTAATACAATTTAGTAATTTGTACGGTTTGAGTTCAAGTCACTTTGCTTTTGTCCTTTTGTGCATCCGTAGTCAATTTCGAAAATGGTTAACATTTTCGCGTTCACAAAACGAGGGATTGCATTTGTTTCTTCTGTCAAAATTGGTTAATATGGATAGAATTGTAACTTCGAAATGTCAGTTTATTTTTTTAGAGCACGTGAACTTTAAAGAAATGTTTCTGTGCTAAGAAAAAACCCTCTTCACTTTTAATAAAAGTTTTATTAACGAAATATTTTAGTTTGGCATGGATCACCCATAATAAAAATAAAACCAGTTTAAATAATACATTATTCACCCATTTATGTTACACGTTTTAGTAGCTTTTAATATTCAAAATTTTCAATCATGCCTAAAAATGGCAAAGAGAAGAAAAATGAATAGACCCAAAAAGACTTTTAAAGAATCGGCAAGTCTATAGAATTTTGTTCTAAATCCAAAAACCTATTTCTTTTGTTTAAATTTGTTAAATTAAAATCAAATCCTAAAAGACATTTTTTATCTAAAATACAAATAGCGTTTTTTGTTTTTGAATCGGCATCGTTGTCGGTAAAGAAGATACAAAAATAAGCATGGCTTACATATACTGGCCATAAAATGGAGGAACATTTCACATGACATTTAATTGGAGAATTAAACCCCCACTTTATGGCCACGCCGAAAAACACTGTCAACTCAGTGAGTTTGTTCCGTATTGTGCACTCCATGAACGTAACAATCTGATTAAGTTGGTTTAATCCAATAAATATCAATTCCAAATACAATCAATGTAGCCTGAGTTTCTAAAGAATAATTCTGAACACACCATCGAGAGAGGAAATAGACCGAAATGATAAAATTAATAAAAATGACAGTTCTGTTATTGTTAGGCCAAGGCCGCCAGGGATGTAGGTGTTTAAAGAAAGATTTATCAATGAAAACAGTAGTGAAGTAAAAGGAAGATTTTGGCACATGGACAGAATAAGCAGGAAAAGCATTGTGACATTTTTTTTTAATTCAGTGCAAAGCAAAGAAGACTTTCTGTTTGTCTTGTCATTTCTTTGCAAACAAATAGAAACAGATTCTTCTTTATTCGTTTCATCTAGCATCCCTGGCGATGGAGGTATTCACACAGTCTATGTATCGTCGGATGATAGGGAATATAACAATAATAACTGTATATCTGAAACAGTCTGATAAAACTGGAAAGACGTGGATGTATCGTGAGATTTATTTAAGTCTATAAAATGGTGCCGATTATCAAGGTAAATAGAATTAACCCAATAATGTCTGGGTTGTCATGTGTCTCAGTAGAATGTGTGTGTGTGTGTGTGTGTGTGTGCATTTTAGTCAAGGTAGTTTAGTGTGAGTAATTTTGTGTCAATAATGCAACACAATTAATTCAAATTGTAAATCGATATAAACTTTAATTATTTAATCTCCAAATTGTGTTTTAGATACGGGAACCGTTAAGTCTACATCTGATCTACTCATTCATTATTGTCTAGGTTGTAATGTCTCAGTAGAATGGGTTTGTGTGAAATTTAGGTAAGGTAGGTAGAGTTTAGAGTGGGTAGTTTTAGACTGAATACAACATGATTAATTATTTAATGATACATATAAAATTTAATTATTTAATACCAAAATTGTTTTAGTTCTGGGAATCTTTAACGAATGCTATCTGATCTACTCAACTCATGTGTCTCAATAGAATGTGTGTGTGTGTAAAATTTAGTCAAGGTAGTGTTTAGTGTGAGTAATTTTGAGTTAATTCAAATTATAAATCGATATAAATTTTAATTATTTAATCTCCAAACTGTGTTTTAGTTATGGGAACCGCTAAATCTACATCTAATCTATCCATTATTGACTGGGTTGTAATTTGTCTCAGTAAATGTGTTTGTGTAAAATTTAGGTAAGGTAGAGTCTAGTGTGGGTAGTTTTAGACTGAAATGCAACACGATTAATTATTGGATGATACACATTTTAATTATTTAATCCCAAAATTGTGTTTTAGTTCTAGGAACCGTTAACTCTACTCATGTGTCTCCGTAGAATGTGTGTGTGTAAAATTTAGTCAAGCTAGTGATTTGGTTAGAGTGAGTAATTTTCAGTTAATAAGTTAACACAATGCAATTAATTGTAAAATCAATATACATTTTAATTATTTTAATCCTAAGATTGGGTTGTATTTTAATTCTGGGAACTGTTAAACCCATATCTGATCTCTACTCATTTTCTGGAGTGGATTGTCATCCGACTCGGTAGAACGTGTGGTTGGGAAATTTAACCAAGGTTAAGGTAGACTTTAGTGTGGGTAGTTTGGGGCTTAATGAAACAATTATTGGATACATATTTTAATTATTAATCCCAAAATTCTGTTTTCGTTCTGGGGGACCATTATCTACATTTGATGTTGATCTACTCATTGAAATGACAACGCATGCTTCTTCATATGAGAAAGATAACATCAGTTCAAGTTGCAATAACGGTTTGGTTTACACAATAAATAACACAACGAAGGTTGGATAGAGAGATTTCACTTATATTAAGTGCATGTTAGATTTTAAAAGCATCAATCAATACGAACGAAAGTAGACAAATCACAAAATAAATAAAATAATAAATCTATAAACAATATTTGCTTGATAAAAACAATTTTGATATTATTTGTGTGTGTGTGTGTGTGTGATCACTGATAAAGCATTCATTGTTTTGCATTGGAAATAAATCGCTAGAAACCAAACCCACATCTGAGTGTTAAACATCTCTTTTTTACAGCAAGCAAACAATGTGTAACACATACATGGATATAAGTATATAAATAAATAAATATAAATTAACCACCACTTTGGTATTAGACACATATTTATAACATTTAAGATCTCTTTCACACTGGGACTCCCTTTCAGTTTCAGATAAAACAGTAAATTCTATTTCTATTAACATGTTTAAAAACAACAAAAAGAAACTAGCTTACCATAAAGTATAAACTGTAACAGAAACACATAGGGTTATTCATTTTAAAGTCCATGTGCAGTTTTAAATTTCTATAACTCCACTTTTAAACAGTTTAAAATCAATCTGTAAAAAGGGTGAAAGAATTTATTACATTTTTAGATAGATTTATTCCTGAGATTGTTTGCCCTCCATCATAAACAACCCTGATGCGATTCTGAAGTTCCACCAAAAGGTTTTGTAGTTACTTTTCTAACCTTGCAAATGAAATGATTAATAAACAATAATAATAACCACTAATCTACTGATAAACTATTATAAATGAATCACACTTCAATACTCTTAACAAATAGATGGTATAGAACTGAAGTTAGAACATTTAAAACGGCACAAGGACTTCATAATGACCCTGTATACACTAATATAAGTATATAAATGTTATTTAAGATCTGATATCGAAAGTACAGACTATTGTAGACAAAAAGCCGATTTATTTAGACATCATCACACAATGTGATTGTTCTGGTGTCTGTATATATATTCGGCATTATTGGCACTTTTTACTTATTATTAAACTCTTTTAATTATTATTAGATGAAATATTGTAAGCCAATTTTTTAATTAATTTGGACTACTTATTTTCACCTTCATCCTTAATTTTTAAGATGTATTTATTGATAGTTGTATTAACTGTTAAATACAACTAAAAATTTAAGATGAAGGTAAGTAGTCGAAATTAATTTTAAAAAATCGGGTCTCTCTTTTTAAAATTAATTTACTTACCTCCATACCGTGGTGTTGTTAACATTTAAATGTTTGTGAGAACGAACTGGACTTTTGTTTGGTTTCAGTTTAGTTTTTTCTTTCAAGTAAAGAAAGGGAGAAAGAGTAATAAATGAAAGGAGGGAGACGTAAAGAGGGTAAGGAAATGAGAAAAATCCCTGAAAAAGAAAGAAGCAAAGGGGGGGGAGAAAAAAAAGAAGAGAGCCTAAGTTTTGAATGGAAGGCGGAGGGGGGAAAGAGGAAGAAGAAACGATGACGTAGTGCGGTCACGTGGTGCGTGAAAAGCCCGCTTCTTCCGGTTTTAGGCTGCCGGGAAGGTTGTCAGGGGAAACGGCGCCAAACAACATGGCTTTCACTTCACTTTAACTTCGTCTTCTTAGATACTCCAGTGTTGATGTTGTTGTTATTTGACGTTAGAACACTAGGACAGTGTATGTTTGGAAGGGGCCGGACTTTATGCTGGGTGGAGCAGCCTGCCATAATTGTCATGGAACGTAATTTTCCGTCTATCGTACGAAACTACGGCTTCGAAGTATTTCGGTTACCAATTTAAATATCTTATATCTAAATTTAGATCTATTGTCAATTTAGACATTTTAGATCTAAATGTAGATCTATTTTCAATTTAGATATTTTATATCTAAATCTAGGTCTATTGTCAATTTAGATATTTTATATCTAAATTTAGATTTTAGATAAGAAATCTGTAATTTTGTATTAATTTTTATTAGATTTCTTGAGAACTGCTGATCCAAAAACCCTCAAACTCGACACTGCACTGCCTTGTGTTGTGACTAATATATCTGGCAAATGTCAACTTCGTACAATGGGCAGTTGTTGTGTAATCAAAGTGCATAACACGCACACAAAAGTATACAAATTGTATATACAAGCACACATGACAATCATATTTACACAATATCTAGGACCTTAAGCAGTTGCCAAGGTGTAATAAATATCATAATTCTTTTTAAAATTATTTACATCTATTGATAGTACTACATACTCTGGTAATCTATTCCATAGTCCTACCGCTCTATTGCTAAAAAAGAATTTTATGATATTCAATCTATTTACTTCTACTGTATATGTGTGGCTTCTCAGTCCCTTGTACCCACTTCTAGTAAAAATACATTAGAATCAACTCATTTTGGGGAGCACCTCATCATTTTGTGAGGTTTGATGAAAAGGGAATATTTACAATAAATAGACATGCACTATTACTTAATAAGTGAAAAACAACCCCAAACTGAATTATTATTTATGCAATTCATCTATGTACAAATATATCCTTGTCATTGTACAGGGTCTCCCTAAAGTCTGGACACATAGGCAAAATGCATATTTTCAATAAAAAAATTTGAACAACATTTTATTTAATTGAAATATTAATAAATAACATCTTCAATGTGTTTTCCACCATTTGTGATGCAAAATTCAATGCGCTTTGCGAGATTCACATGAAGCCAATGCATTAACTCCGCATTTTCGTCAATTTGAGCACATTCATTTATGATGCGTTCTCTCAGGTGTCTCGTATCTTTAATTTTCATTGAGTACACCTTCTCCTTTAGCATACCCCAGAAAAAGTCAAGGGGGCTAAGGTTTGGTGAACGAGGAGAAAAAATATAGTTAGTTATAAATAGTGATATTTCCTATGTGTCCAGACTTTGGGACACCCTGTATAATGTCAGTAGAAATGCAGTAGGTGAACTACTATTTATAAAGCTTTTGGGGGCCAGGGGGAGGCATTTTCAAAGAGCCCCCTCCTCAGCTATGCCTCTGGGTATATGAATTAACCCGGGTCGGTCGTCCACTCCAATATCTCCAAAAGTTCTCATCTCCTCTGCATCATAGCAATATGTTGACAAAATATCTCCAAGTTCTCAATGAATTTCAATGAAATTTTCTGGAAGGGTAGGCTATGGGGTAAAGAAAATGTGTTAAATTTTGGGGTGGATCCAGGAATTCTTTTTTCGATTGAGAAAAAACTTTTTCATTTTTTTCTTTTCATACATTTATGTATTCACTCATGTTTGTCCACACAATATCTCCCACAGTTCTCAATGTGTTTCACTGACATGTTGTGGGCCATGGGCTAAGGAAGAATTCATTAAATTTTGGAGCTGATCCAGAAGGTTTTGCAGTTACCTCCCCTGCGTCGTCGCTGTATATGAACTGCTTTTCATTCAGTTTTTAGTGGTAATGGCGTTAGCAAAGGTATGTGCTCTCTGGGTGCTTTCAAGTTGATGCTGTTGTGATCTGATTTTCTTGTTTTAGTTTTGAATACGATCATGAAATCTTCCGTCTTGTATATTATTGGTGAATGTTGTAATGTTTATATATGTATGCTTAATATCAATAAACATGTAGAAGCAGAAGGTACCCAACAGACCCCATAACGAGCCCCATTTTCGGTACCAGAAATGAGGACCCGGAAATGGGAGCTGAGAATGGTCTCTTTGACCATAGGTGATTGCTCTGAACACTGGTCTTTTGTTCCTCTCTCTTCTTTTTATAAACACAGCTAAATACGGTTCTAACCAAATGCAATTAGCCAACACAGCTAAAATCAGAAAATAACAAACAACAAAGACATAATAAATGTCTATGTTGTACTATGCAATACTGTTTTAGAAACTGTCAACCAAAACTGTCAACATAAGTTTCTTCAGTTTTTAAGTATCGTGTGTACAGGCCGCACCAATGGAGCTAGAGGGATGAAAATTCAAACATTTACTCCTTATTATGTCTAGAAAAAAGTTTTTAGTTTTTTGAAAATTCCTCCCCCTAAATAAGTTTTTAGTGGGGGATTCAATTTACAATGTAAGTGTATACTTAATTGGTCCCTTGTGTCCGGCAGCATTCATGCTTATTTAGTGATCACCCCCAACACGAAGGCTACCAAAAGACATTGATCACTAAACGGTTTCTATTGAGTGATTAACCCAACCTGTTATTTTGTTCGGTTGGGTTTATGCAACAAGCATTGTTTTATTTATTTACTAGGTTTCACCCATGAACATAATTCATGGATTTCTCGGAGATGAATTTCTTTTAGAAAAGAAATTTCTGGAGGTTGTAATGCATTTAGTAAAACTATCTATCCATGTTTCTGTGGAGTTTGAACGGTTTATTCACATTCTTTTACTTACTTTAAGAATAAAACTTGATAGTTCACTACTTGAAAGCTCATAGTAGGGGACTCTCTTCCAATTCCACCATATATGCAGCATCATCTCTTTGGAAGACACCAACCTTTGGTAGGGTTAGGGTTAGGGTTATGTAATCGTCAGTGGGAACCCTAATTAGTTCTAATTAAAACCAGCAGTTTTAATGTTTGATTAAGTTAAAAGTCGCAGTGCCAATTTGATTAGGTTGGAACCAGAAAAACAAAGAAATCTTCCAACAGTCCGAGAAAAAGCCATATCTTCACCAGACTGGATTAAGTGTCAAAGGTTGCAGATCGGCGTCAATAATTTCAAATAAGAATCTTAGCTACGACCGCCTGCCGTGTAGAAACGACGGGAAAAGACGATTAAGGGCCAATTCCTGTTGCGTGAAGCAGAGATAGGATCTCGGGGTGATTAATCGCTGGGCGGAATCATGGATAAAGATATTGGAAAGGTGGTGTGTAAGTGTCAAAAGAAGGCGTGGCTAAGTAAACAGACCGGTTTAAATAAGCTGCCTAGTAATCACTTGGTCATGATTTCAAATCACGGTAGGGAAATGTTAATTTTATATATCGGTTTGGTTTAACATAACGATAGACAAACAGTGAAGAGTTTACTCCCCTAAATTTGGTGAGGATTGTTCTTGTTACGGGATAAACGAAGTCAACTCCAACTTGGACTGGAGTTTCACAACAAGCAGTTTAAATAACGAACAATTTTGATTGACCATCTCTGACTGACTCCTTTTCAGTTTGACAGTCATGATAACTGTCAGTCACCGGCGTCTGAGTTCATCAGTTACTTTCTTTCTCTTAACCCACAAACAAGTTGGCTGCGTGCTTTGTTTATATACGTCTGAAACTGCTATGTCTGTATTTTGTTTACGTGACTGAAAGAACTCTTATCTTCAATCAGTGTTTGTCTATTCTTCTTCAATGCATCCAAGTCCTGCATCCACTAAATTGCATGCTGCATGTTATCCCCAATGAATAACAACCGTTACGCAACATGTTAATTTGGTCACCGACTTCAAGTCGGCCACTGTAACTGAGATGTGCACACGGAATATGCACCATTGTGCTACATTAGCAGTGATTCATTTTGCTTGCATCACAATCTCTTGCATTCCATGTTGTTATAAAGGACCCACTTCACATTGCTCGTCACAATTTCTATTGTTTCATTTAAGTAGGAAATAGAACAGTAGTTAGGCCTAAGTAAAAGCCACAGATTTTTTAATATTTTATTTTTTATCTAAAAAACGATTTGGAATTAGGTGATTGGTTTTTGAGAAATTATGATTTTAAGTTGTTTTGATTTATTTATTTAACAGTTTTGATTCAATTAGAATAAATTTTATTTGCTAAAAAACGAAATTAATCTAATTTCCTGACACTTTTATGTTGGTTTTCTAAATAACATCTGTGAAGGCCAAATTAGATAAGTTTAAAAAAAAAAAAAAAAAA
>VCCN01006872.1:3663586-3680554 GCA_006491835.1 Architeuthis dux | reverse complement strand
CTGTCAAAATACATTGGTAACGTGACGGTTTCTATTGAGTGATTTCATCTTCCAACAAGACCTGTTGTATACAGCGATTAGACATGGTCATGAGCCCTTAAAATTGCCCAATTAAATGATATGCTTTCAAAGAGTTTTTCGAATTCATTCTTGTAATTGTTGTTCATACAACGTTTCGGCCGATACGTTCAAAAATATAATCTGTTTGCTACTTGACACTACCGGGGAGAAAATTCTCACTCTTTAGATGGATAGTACTCCCGAAGAAGGTTGTAGAATGGATCGGCCGGAATTGCGTGTGAACAACAAAATAACAAGGAGTTCGATTGTGCGAAAAAACTTTTTGAATGTTAATGTAATGACCCTTTTAAAAAATTTAATAGACATTATCTTTAAATGATTTGCTGAAATTAAAAGTCTTCTTACTACAATTAGCTGGGTCTGTACTTGTTGGCTTGCTTGCTTCACTTGCCCGAGGCCTTACCTCTCCTCCGACATAGATAACCTCTCGATTTCTCTTCACAATCGTGGTGCTTTTGGCTTTGCGCAGCTGGTCAAGTTTTGTCTTCAGTTCGGCCACTTCAGCCTTTAAATCCTTGACCTTTTGTTTTAGGGCACACTGCATCAGCTTCTCGGCCGACGATGTGTGACCGGTCGACATTGTCGTTGCCTTGGTTACCAATTTAGGAAATGATAGTTATCTCCCTTGTTCGTTCTTTACTATTAATATTAATCAGATAATAAATGGATCCGTGGCCCAGCATATTCAGTTGGGGTTTTTTTTGTACCTTAGTAGCATAGCGAAGAAAAGTATCTAATAACCAGTTAACTGCTTGTAAATAATTTATTCATATAAATTCTCAGCTTAGCCCCATTTAGCAGAGTTGCCAAACCTTTTGAAATCTTTATATACAAAATTGAGGCAAAAATATCTAAGAAATTATTCAAAATTGAGGCGAAGAAATATACAAAATATCTAGATATCAAGGCCTGAATTTTGCCAAATATCTAAAAATATCAATATTTAGCCAATCTAAAAATATCTGAGCTTCATCAGAAGAATATTTAAACTGATATCCGATATCTAAAAACAATTTATTATATCTGAACGCAACAAAAGAAATCTAAATTTAGATATAAAATATCTAAACTGATATCCAATATCTGAAAACAAGAGGATTTGGCAACATTTTGATATTTTGGATAAACTATCTAAAAATATCGAGATTTTGCCACAAAAGAATCTAAAATTATCGAGATTTTGCCACAAAATAATCTAAAAATATGTGAGCCTCATCAAAAAAAAATCTAAACTGATACCCGATATCTAAAAACATTTTCTTATAGCTGAACGCAACAAAAAATATCTAAATTTGGCCACACTGCCTATGTGCCAAGTATATGTAAGGTTGCCAGATTAGTTTTCTCAAATTCGGACAAAATTGTGTCAACCCTGCTCCAAATCTTTGTAAGTCGGACAGAAACAATTTGATGGCTAAAGATAGCTAATAGTGGCTAAAAGATGCTAGATTAATGTCACAATAATTAAAATAAATAGCTGATAGTGGCTAAAAGGAGCTAGATCATATCACAATAATTAAAATAAATAGCTAAAAGTGGCTAGAACTGATATCCGATATCTAAAAACACAAAAATATCTAAATTTAGATATAAAATATCAGAGTTAGCTACGTTGAATGGGATCTTATCTCGGACAAGTTTTGATGTCCGATTCTTAAATTTTGTTATCGGACATACAGGTCGAAATATGGACACGATGTCCGAAATTGGACATATCTGGGCCTGGCAACCCTGAATGGAGCTCTCCTCAGCACAGAGGTAGACAACTCAGGACAGTGTGAAATATAAAATAGAGAGCGCCGTTTGTGGCGAATTTTAGTGTTGTGGACGACGAATAACAATTCTGTGGATTATTCAAGATTTCGAGTCTATTTTCTTTTTTTTTTACTTTCTAGGTAAGTAAAAAAAATAGAGTGTTATCCTTGCTTAACTGGGGTTTTGTAAGGTTAGCTATAAAATGGCTAACTTTAGCAATATGGCTACTTCCGTTTAACTTCTTTCTTACCTAGATTAGTTTAACAAAACAACTTAAGCATTATTACCAAAATGTTATTATAACTTTAATAGCCGATCAATATGGTGTTTAGAACCATCAGCTCTAACTTAGTCTTTTGGTTTTTCGTTACATAATTAAAATTAAATTGGATTGTTTCTTCCATTGACTTTTTTCGGCCTTTTGGGCAAACGTGATCATAATTCATACCAACTGAAGAAGATACATCAAACAATTTAGGTATGTGCACGCTCTTTTTTGCGCAACTTTTGAAAAATCTTCGATACATAATTTTTAAAACAAATTAAAGTTTTTTCTTGTTTCTGTTAGAAAGGAAAAAGAGCAAACTTTTGTGTATCTAAAAGGAAAAAAAACAAACTTAAAATTACAACACAGAACTGAGTGTTATACATTTTTGAAATCAAAATTTACCGTTTTCCGACAAGATTTTAGGATTCAAATGGCTGCCATTTGTTTACGTCTTAAAATTTTAAGAAATTTCTCTTTTGGATGTCAATAAGAGAAGAGTAAATATAATGTTGCAGAATTTGAGTGATCTATCTGTTTATTTTCCAATTTGAAACAGTATTTTTGTCCGCGCTCCTAACATTAATCAGTGTTGCCAACTCCTATTTGAACTTTTTCGGCTTAAACTGCTTTTTAAAAGATGTTATAAACTCATTTAAAGCCTAATTTTCAAATAAAATATATTAAAGACTGTAGAACAAATTATTAATAAACTTTCCAGATTTGTGGTGGATTTACCAAAATAAGTTGCCAACTCCAATTTGACCTTTTTCAGCTAAAACTGCTTTTTAAAAAATGGCTAAAAAATGTTATAAACTCACTTAAAGCCTAGTATTTTCCAAATAAAATATCTAAAGAGTGAAACACAAATTATTAATAAAAAATGTACATTTACTTTTATTAAACTTTCCAAATTTGTAGTGGATTTACCAAAAACAGTATCGGAGTCCAAAAATATTCTCAAAGCAAAAGTTTCGGTTAAAATTTGCTTTATCGATCTTAAGTACAACAATTATGAAATCTTTTTCCTCTGTCGTTTGATTTGCTTTGATTGTCCCTGACCTTTGTTTTTTTTTTTTAGAAATAGTACTATTTTAAACTTGACCGTACTTTGATTTTGTTTTTGCCTAAAACTTCAAGAAATGGCTAAAAAAATCGGTTAACTTTTTTCTATTTTCGGCTAACTTTATGATTAAAATATTGAATATATGTTTTGAGTTAGTTATAAAATAAAATTGAATCGGTCAATTATTTTTTTTAAAATGGCCAGATTTTCGGCTATCTGATGTTTAAATAGGAAAAAATCTAGCCGAAAAATGGCTCAAAGAATCATATCTAAGTTTTTATCTCCCTTGACTTTCGCAAACACATGGCCTCAGTAGATCGCCTTTTTGATTTATCGATCGATTATTGCCTTCCATACCCGCCCTCCTTCTGTCAAATCTCAGAGATATGAACATTAACATTTTTTTAAAAGTACGTTAGGTGTCGAATTTCGTCGTCATATCATTTTTTTTAATTCCTTCTCTCTCTCTCACCTTTATTTTTCAAAAAATCTAAACTGGCCGAATATTGGAAATATTTTAAGAATTTCGATGATTTTTGAATTATTTTAAATATTTCAAAAAATGTATATAAAATAAAATTTTATGAAGGGGAACTTGAAATATGTCTCTAATACCAGTGTGATGGTGTATCTGGTATTTGTGGCAATGAGCTCTGTTTGTTGTTCTTCACGTTCTCTGTAGCATGATACATATGAAAACATTGGTTCCTCTGTGATACCCTAAGTCTTTCTCTAACCATTCAACTAGAAATTAGTTTTTAAACAAAGCATGTTCCCCCAGAAAATTTTGAAAATTATGTATCCAAGATTGGCTAAAATTGAGTTTCACGGCATATCAGTTACTGAAATTAAGATAAATACAAATTCTTTTGAAAAATTCTGAGTGTCTTGAAGGTTGTCAATGTCATGTGTTGAGACGAAAAGATTTCAAACTTGGAAGACGCTCAGAAAACAGTATAAATAAAAAAAATTTAAGTGTCTTTCTGGAGACCCTGGATCCGCCCTTGTTTATAATAAAAAAAACAAGCAACATAATGACAAACATTTCTTCTAGCTTTTTTTTAAACAAACATTTTTAAAAAAATACATTTTTTTTAAGTGAACTGATTAAAAACACTCTAAGAAACGAATCTAACGAACAATTTATTTTGATAAAAAAAAAACAAACAATAATTCACCTTTTTCAGTGATGTAAAAAAACGGCATTTCATAAATCGTCGCCTTTCGAGTTCAAATATTAGAGACGGGAACAACATTGGATGTATTTATTAATATATATTGTTAATTAAATGAATAAATTAAAATGAAAAATCTTACATTTCTGTCTTTTTCTTCAAGATAGAGAAATCCTTCAATTTATTTTTTTTTCTTATTGAATCACCCCGACCAAGTTCTACTAGAATTCTGAATTCTTATTTGATATGGACGGCCAACAAAGAGGAAAAACTTCAGTTGATAAATTGATTAGGGTGGAAACTAGAAAGCATACAAAAAATGTTAGAAACCTAACAGTAACGCCAATTCAATAATTTAACATTTTTTGTAAAATACATGTATGTAAATAAATGAAATAAGGAATGGATAATTTTATATCCAACAGAATATGATAATTATAAAGACATTTATTAATTGGGAACCCATATCAGCCTGACATCAGTGTTAGTGATTGCTAAACAGGCAGCCTAGATTGTATAAATGATAAAGAAATGAGTAGTGTGCGGGGATCGAACCCGCGTCCAGCCTGGAAGCAACCTATACGTGGTCCTGCTCATTACCACTGAGCTAATGGCACTCTCATGGAAACGCAGTGGTCAGAAACATACACATTCACTCGCCTCCTTTCCATGAGATTTCATTTAATCCTTATAAAATAAGTCCTATTGAAACTTAGACGTTTTTACCATACTTGGTTTCTTTAATGGCTGACTCGAAAGGCGACGATTTGCGAAAGAAAGCCAAAAAAACAGATACTACACTCCAAATGCTGCAGAAGCTGCATACTGAAGTGGACCGCAGGAATGCAATAGTACCACAAATCTGACTTGAATTACATATTAGCACTGTTACAAGTTATGAAAAGCTTACAAAACATTGTATTGTGACTAGTTTGATCCTCTGCCCCACTGTTATTCACCTGTCCAATCATTATTACAGGCCTCCCCTGTTATAACGCGGTTGTGGGTCCAATAAAGTTATTGCCATGTTATAAACGAGCCATGATCAATTTAGCTATTTTTGAGTCAAATCTCTATATTTTAATGTAGAGCTGGATTAATATTTTGGGGTGCACCATCTATCCATCTGCATAATACCGAACTGCGTTATAATAGGGGGAGCCCTGTACCAATTTTGTCATAGGATCGTTCTGTTGATATGCGCATTGATTTTTGGAAAAATTGTGACTCTTTTCTTATTACTGTAGCAGCAGTTCTACTTGTCCTAAGCCGTGAACTCACAGAAAAATCGCCAACGTTAGTAATGTAAGATCATTGTTGAGGTGTTTTAGTTTATGAAGCTAACAGTAACTAACACTCTTGTTTGGATGTCATATTCATTGTATAAAAAAGACTGTTATACTTTTCATATCCGCCAGGATCACCAGGCGCGTCAATTGTAAGGGAAGCAACTATTTAATGTTCCATTTGGTAATAGGTTCGCCAAAAAAGGGAGGTAACTTCAGTAGACAACTATTTAAGCTAAGGGATTAGTTAGCAGTAGCAGCTGAAATAATTGTGTATACTAAAGTTACCTCCCCCCCTCTTTTTTTTTTTGGTGAACCTATTCCAAACAATTACCTCTGTTTTATGTACGCAAGATGTACGTATCAAAAATTTCCGGAGGAAATGCACATCATCCCCATTCATTCAAAGTGCATGAAAACACATAAAATGTCTCCCTTAGAATTGGCGTGCCAAAAAAGTATGACCCCCCACTCCACCAAAAAAAGATGAGAATTTATTCTAGGACAAAACTTGTTTTCAACATCAAATGTTGTAAATATATGGAGAAAAAAAGGCAAAGTATTTGTAGTGACTCAATTTAACTTTGGTACAACTATGGAATATGGAGTTGCCCCCCCCCCTCTGATCTGTTTAAATAACCTGTCTCCCTTAGATTTAGAAATACGCAAAATTAATAATTTGGACCTTAAATTGACCGTTAGGGACCTCTGAGGTGAGCGCCACCCTGGGATCAAGTTAACCATATAGACAAATTTGCAGCTCCTAGAGTACAGCAGTTTGGCCGGCTATAAAAAAATAAACCTAGACACAAAAACATTTGTCATCTTTATATAATAGTATTAGATTGTTTCTTGACATGAGTTAAGGGAAACTAGAAGAAAACACTTTAAAACCCGTTGACCGAAATTTTGTGAAATGGGAAATGCATACAACTGTCTCAGTTATATAAAACAGACAAGCTCTTTTCAACTAGCCATGACAGTGTGAGCCCCTCCCTCAATCCTGCTTATCAGGGATTAACATTTTTCCAATGACTCCTATCCTTTTACTGACCCAATGGCATTATTTCTTTAATATTCTTTAGACCAGTGTTTCTCAACCTTTGTCAGCCCAACGCACCCCTATGACACCTAGCTACATGGCACAACCCCCCTGTAGTTCAAATATGAGTAAACACAATGATTTCTTATTGCAAGTCGATTTCTTGTTCTTCAAACTTCCAAACAGACAGGAATATTCATATCAATCCGATCTTCAAAGCGCTTCTCAAAATCATTTTTCAGTGACTTCAGATACATACAGTATTCTTTGTTTGAAAACAACAGCAAGGGATAATTTTAAATGTTTACCTGTAGAATAATAGTTATACTACAGGATATTAAGCAAAATAATTTGCCAGTTGTATAGAAGAAATGGTTGGCGAAGTTAGCATTTAATAACAGCCTAATGCTAATTCCTTGTTTGTAAGCATATACTACTAAACAACAGCCATTTGTAAATCAGAATTATAGATATTTATGGTATCGCCATAGCCCCCTGTACAAGTTCAAACGCTCCGTTAACGCCCTTAGTCAACTCAACGGCCCTTTAAAACGAACCAACACCACCCAAGGGGATGCTAGCGCCCATGTTGAGAACCACTGCTTTAGACATTTGAATCTCAAGGGTTAGTCAAACTAATGCTCTCTTAGTCATTTTTATGATATACATCGCAAACTCTCATAAGTAATAGTAATGCTTTCTTGTATAATTGCTGATTTACTTCATAAATTATTTATAAATATGTATGCCAATTCTTTCTTTGGTAAATAATATTGAGTCACTACTAGTATTTTAATGTGCGCTTGCTTTAAAGCTATTCTGAATGTGCACATACTAATGTTTACTTTTTAATTTATGTATTTCATGAATTCCAGGAGAAACGATACCATTGGTGATTCCGTCACATTAATTAATTTTTATTTTCCCTATATACAATTTTTATTTCCTCTTTATAATCCTTAAGAATTGTCAAAGAATTAAAATGTTTTGCTCTATTTATGTGGTTCTTTGTAATCTATTAGCCAATTTTATGTATACAAAAATGTGACAATCGTGATTCTGTCACTCATATTTTCACAGGCAATTACTAAATTGTTATGCTTTTTTTCTGAAATGGTGAGGAATTACATTGTCTTGTCAAATCATATACAAAGATATGTTCACACTTTTACAATTTATCAAGGTATCAAAACTGATGGTAACTTTGTGTGATTCTGTCACAAGCTTTTATTAGGCCACACAATCAATTGTAAAACTTTTCTGCCTTGGAAACTTTAGTTAAAGAATGAACACACCCTGTTTTACTATAATATAAAGGGTTGGTTGCTCTAAAATATAACACAGGAAAATAAGGCTGTTCTTTCCTTGAAAAGGTGTGTAAAAACTGATTCTGCCATGCTGGAATTCATGATTTACTTTTTAATTTGTTCTGTATTTAACATGCATAGGAATCATTCCATATCAAAACACACAGAGCTCCCCAGATCAACCTCTCAGATTCCTGGTTTAATTTAAATATATCTGCCTTTCTTTTTACAAACACACACTTTATAAGTGTCTTATCCCCCTCCCCTCATTTTGCTAGCTGAAATATTCAGTTTGTTTGTTTCTCATTCAAAACCCCTTTTAATTATCCTGATTTTGTTTTTATTAATTCCCATAATCCCATTTGACCAGATTAGAGAGAATTGTATTGACATCTACTAAACAGCTGTTTAGATTAATAACCATTTAATCTTTGTCAGACAAAATCCACTGATTGTGAACTGAAACTAATTATATAAAGTGACTGTCATTAGTGAATCATTAGATTTGGGTTGAATAATTCTAAATGGACTTTTAGTATTCAATTTCATTCATTCTGCAATTGTTATATAATAATTGAAATGATATGGCTTTTGTATGTTGGGTTATGATTTTTGTATTGTTTCTTTTTTTAATTAGGAGGCAGTTCGGAATAGAGGAGAATTCTTATAGCAACCGAAAGATGTCAACAAAAAGGGGAAAATCCACTTCCGGTTTGCACAGCCTATTGAAGTGTTGGACATAGGCCACCTTTCCCCAAGGAAACATGGGGTTGCAATGGCACTTACCCTGCTACACTGGCCCATGACTTATTGGCAGTGGGCAAGTGATGATACATGCTGTACCCAAGGCCATTAGTTTGAAGTGAGCACAAACTCTCCACCAGAGTTTGAACTCGTCTCACCGATCCCATTATCTATACCTAGCGGTGGTTGCCTCTCCTCTAGGCCAATCGGTACTCAGTTTGAGGTGACCAATAGCAAGGCAGCAGGAATTGCCATAAATTCTGCTCATTCTGGTTCACGGGCGTTGAGCTCTTGTGAATATTCGAAGGTGTGTGTGAATTGAAAAGACTTTGTGCTTGCCAGTGACTTGGAATCTCATGCTTCAGAGATTACCCTACAAAACAAAGAAACAGATATGAATGTTGAAATATTAATAAAATCGGTCATAATTTTGTGATCTTTGGAGCTACTTTTACCTCGTGGGATTTGGAGATTGTAAAACCCAAACACGCAATAATTAATGCTTGTAATTACCAAGTTGGGTTTGCATATATATACACACACACACACACACACACACACACACATTCTTCCTCCTTTGTATAGGAACAAACTGTTTAAATATGTATTAAAATCTAATCCAGATTCGTTCTGCTACCATCGTTGTATTTCATGTTATACTATGCATACAGTAATTCTCACAGATGATAACTTTTTAATACATAATTTCACTCTTTTCCAGGATGCTTTTTAATTATGAGCCTGAGTCTGCTCCCACTACTGAAGTCGATGTAGGTGACAGTGATGTTAAGACGTTTTGCAATGAGGCAAATCACTCGAAAGCCTTGCTCCGTGGCTTTTCATGGCTCTATGATAATATTCAATTCACAGATATCATCTTATGTGCCGGGCGCAGAGAGTTTCCTTGTCACAAGAATGTGCTGGCCATCTCGAGTCCTTATTTCATGGCCATGTTTACCAATGACATGGCTGAAAAGAACCAGGAGAAGATAACTCTGCGTTCCATTGACTCTCAGACTGCTCAGTTAGTGCTTGACTACATCTATACAGGGACTGTTGTGCTATCGAAGGACACAGTCCAAGATTTGTTATCGGCAGCTAACATATTTCAGCTGGTGTCATTGAAGACTGGGTGTGCGTCGTTTATGATGAACCATGTCAACATCAGCAATTGCATTGGAGTCTGTTTCTTTGCCCTTGCTCATAACTGTAACTCGTTGGCAAGTGTTGCCAAGGACATTATCAATCAGCAGTTCTCCTCCTTGCACCGTGAGAATGAGTTTCTCTCGCTGTCGGCTGACAAAGTTGTAGAGATCGTCAGTGATGACGACCTGTGCATCAGCCAAGAAGAGACTGTGTACGAAGCCTGCATGGCTTGGCTGAAGCATGACCGTTACGAGCGAATCCGCTTACGGGACATCATCTTGAAGCATGTTCGCTTTGCCAATATCGACTCATACTATTTCTGTGATAAAATCGACTCTGACAAAGCTCTACTGAACTATGACAATGATCAAGAGACTCTACTGAGCTGTCACAATATTCAAGAAACTCTGCGCAATGTGCGACTCTATCATATGTTAAAGAACCGGCACTTGGAACTGGGTCTCAACCTGATGCCGCGGAGTGGCATGAATTTCAAACGAGGCGTCATCATTGTTGCCAATCCTTATGATAAAGACACACAACGAAAGTATGGAACTATGGAGATCTTGTTCCCTAAAACTGGCTCTGTTCGTCATGTATGTAAATTACCCCAGGGACTTTGTACACCTGGTGAGTAAATAATTTTTAGTATATGTTATATAGTATCGCCCATAAATAAGTACACCCCTACCACTTTTTAATAAAGTTAATTTTCTTCTAAACCAAGCACAGCAGGATTTTATTATTTCTAGTGGAACATTACACAATCAAATCATTATCAGGTATTATTTATGACCAAACTCTGTTGCCAAAATATTTTTTTGTAGTGTTGTACTCATCTTTAGGCGGCAACGTATTCATATTTTTGGCAACAGTTTCAATGCTGTAGAGTTTGGTCATAAATAATAACTGATAATATCTGTTTTGATTTTGTAATGTTCCACTATAAATAATAAAATCCTGCTAATGTTTGGTTTAGACGAAAATTAAATTTCTATAAAATAGTAGGGGTGTACTTATTTATGGGCGATACTGAATATATTTTTATTTCAATCATGATGCATTATACATACTAGATGAAATACCTGTCTATGCTGGGTAAGAGGTCAAGACTTAAAATGCTATAAAAAAAAAAAAGAATTAATAAAATACAATGTATGTATAATGTAAAACGATGTCCAGATGTTCAATTTACAATGTAAATACTATGTAAGAAAACATTTTTTCGTAATTGTTTACGTACATTTGCTCAAACAAATCTTAAACTTTATTTTTATTTTTCAAACATCATGTGTTATGTTTTTTTAATCACCACTACCCACAACACTGGTTTATTGCAGGGTTTAGGTTATTCATGCATTCTGACATATGTATCTATGATAATTATAATGACACTTATTAGTGAGAGCCTATATTTGCCCGGAGTCGGTGTGAGCGACTACTAAACTTGGTTGGCCTCTCCATTCACACGAGTGTAGGATAAAAGACTCCTATCTATCATGTGATCTTCGTTAGTTCAGTGGTAGAACAGCACCGCGTATAGGTGGCTTCCAAGGTGGACGCGGGTTCGATCCCCACACGAAGTTCGTTTCTTTATTCACATTTACGATTTGGGACGCTCGTTTAGTAGTCGCTCACACCGACTCCGGGCAAATATAGGCTCTCACTAATAAGTGTCATTATAATTATCATATTCTGTCGATTGGATATACAATTATCCATAATTTGATTTCATATGTATCTATGTATCCGGTCTTTGCCCATCCCTAACCGTTCATAGTAGAAACTTGAAATTTTGCACACACACTCCCCTCAATGAGTAGGGAAAATGTTTTTTTTGTTTTATGAACGCACCCCCACCCCATAATAGGTTTTTAGAGGGGGTTCAATATGCAATGTAAATTTATGCTAAATTGGTTACTAGTTTTTTTCCCCGCTTGTTTTTTGAAAATTCAGACCATTTTTATTGATAACAACCCAACAGAAGTAACTTATTCATTGATCACCCCCAACACAGCATATATGGGTGGTGGTGATTCATAATTTCCCTTGGAATTCTAGTTTTATTTATTTATGTTTTTCTTTCCCTGTTCTTGAACACTGGTGTTTTTTAATTATTTTTTTTTTAGTGTAAAATCATTCTCCTGCAAAACCCATTCAGTTTTAAATATAAATGACAAACTTAATTTTCACAACTAAATCAAGTTTTCACGTCTTATTTTGTTAATTTTAATAATTTTTCTGTTTGATTTTTAGGATGTGCTGTGACAGGCGATAATCAAATCTACGTAGCTGGTGGAACATTACGTAAAGTTAATTACCGAGGTTCTCAACCTGAGGGTCTTTCAAGCAGTTTGATCATGTTTGATCAAGTCAGTGCTACCTGGGTGGTCAAAGCTAGAATGAAAAGCCCACGCTCTCAGTTTTGTCTTACTGTCGTTGATGGGTAAGTAGTCTGTGTGATTAATATATAAACTCTTGTAATTTGTGTCTGTAACACTTGAACCTATACCATTTCTGCTTGTACGGGTTGTCCATAAAATCTCTAGTATATGGTTTAACTCATAAATTCATTCTAGTAAAATAAAAAAATAATTCAAGTGGAGTTAATTCTGATTGAAGTTATCCCCCTTGCACTTTTTGGTAAATTTTTATATTTTTCTTTATTTTTCTTTAATTGAATTCCCAAAAGAGTCCCCCGCCCCAATTTTTATTGTAGGTATTCTCCAGTTGATAGTTGCAAATGAATAATCTTTTCTCTTTTGAAATCTGGTATATTAACTTCCTTAGTGCAATGGTTTCAATATTTCTATATTGACAGTTTTTGTGACAGTTTTAATTGATGGTTTCACACAGGTGAAATAATGGCTAACCTTTCGATGATTAACTGGAACCTTTTCGAACATTTTCAATACCTGCATAAAATATGTTCCAAGACCTTCAGCAAATCTCTGAAATGGTGGATAGTACCCAATCCTTTTTTACTAAACATACGTACTTATAATTTATAAATTTGGCACAATGAGATCTATAACAATAACTAATAAGAACATAGAACAATTATAACAATAATACTGTAATAAAACTTACGTTATGGATAGAAAATTCATTCTTAATGTAGATCTTAGCAACCACAGCATACAATTTTTTTTTCTTTTGTTATTAAGTTGAGAACTTTCACCTTTTCACTCAAAGGAAGTACTATACGGCTTCTCTTTGGCATAAATGAACTGCCAACAATACAAACACTTGCGCTTTGAGACCATTATTAAGTAAAACTTATCTGGCGTTGATTGCGGTGACTGAAACCACGGATAAGGGGGGACCACTGTATTTTCAATTGTTTGCTTACACCTTTGATTATATTTTTTTATTCACATGTTGATGTTTCTCTAGGTCGTTTGCAGTGCATTGCTATTGTAAAGGAAAAACCTAAATGGTATAAAATTTGTGATATTAAGCACTGAACTTATATATTAATTCATAATCTTTTCTGTTTGTGTGCAGCTACATGTATGCTATTGGTGGTCATGATGGCACTGAAGTCCTCAGCAGTGTGGAACAGTACAACTTTGAGGCCGATAAATGGACATCAGTGGCAAAGCTTCCTCAACCACTCCGTTGTTTGACTTCAGTTGCTTTCCGGGGAAATCTCTACGTCTTTGGTGGTGAAAGTGTTAACCAAATCAGTGACAAATGTTACAAGTGAGTTTTTACAGAATCAACCTCTTTTTATATCTGTTTCTTAAGCGACGGACATTCAGTGGACACACCTCAAGATGTCACTTTTTTTGTTTGTGCAGATGTCTGTTTTCTGTCACGCTTGAGTTTTTACTGAATTAACCTCTTATTGTATCTGTTTTACAAGAGACACTTTCAATGGACACATCTCCCATATGTTTCAGATCTTGTTTCAATATTTGTTGTATTTGTTGTATCAATATTAATCTTTGGTCCAAAAAGGTGTATACGGATGTTAAAATAAACTTTTTGAAATGTATCAGATACTTTTTGCACTCACTGTAGATATGATTCTTTATTGCTCACAGATCAATTTCATAAAATATTTGCTGTTTAATTTAAGTATTGTAATAAGGGATGATTGAAAAGCAAGTAACTTTGTCCTCCTGATGCATTTAATAAGAGTGTAAAATTTTAATGAGTTGTTACTTTATTGAAAGACTGAGTATCGTGATCATAGCAATTGAAATCAGGGCGCACTGGTTTCTTCGTTCTATTCTCTCCCGCACCCTAACGGTGAGGAGTGAAACCCCTAGCTGTTGACCTGTCGCTGCTGTGTGCCCAACTGACTAACAGCCTCCCGATTAAATCGATGGTGCACCCTTAAAAATACTGGGAGTTGATTGGTCAAATGTTTGACCCGAATTATGGCCCAAGACCTGATATCCTCCAGCTGAGCGCAACGCCTAATACTATTCCCCAAACGCCAGTCTTCTGTACCCCCCTACCTTCTGCAAGCGAACACACAACCTGAGTGTATTTCATTACACTACCATGCCAAGTCTGAGTGAAGAGTAAGAATTTCGCGTGACGTCAGTGGTTTGTGTGTATAGTATGACGTCCGCTGAACAGAATGTGTTTGTGTGAAGCAAGGGCAGATAACTGAGTTATCAGCAGAATTTGCTTTTGATATGTGGGGCCTTATACTTTGAAACAAGGGCAGACAACTGCACTATAAGGAATTTGTTTTTGCATATATGGGACCTTACAAGCGATCCTTCATGTGCAATGTCCCTCTAGGACGTGGGTGATCATTGCTCACCACAGCTTTCTTTCCCTTGTCACTCTCAGCAACCCCCTCTCATCTCCGCCTTCTGGTATTCATTCTGCCATCCATCTGCTCAAACCCTCCAAGTAGGTTACTCGTTGCGTACCTTTGCTCCTTTTGCCTTCTATGCACCCTGTGAGCATCAAATTCTCCAAACCTTCCTTCCGTATGTGACCAAGAAAACCCACTAAAATGATAAACACTTATTTTGTTGTAAATTTCTGAGATGAAAAATTATCATTATGAAGAAGGCCTAGGAGTATAACAGTCTAAACTTTGTGATTATAACAACCAAGATGAGGACACGAGTCTGAATAAATCCATGTATAATAATGATAAACATTAGTATGTCACAAGGAGTTATCTTTTATTTACACAAAATTCTTGTGCATTTTCAAGAAAAGGTTTTGCTTCAATGAAATAGGATCTTGAGATTTTGTATGTGTTGTGAATAACTTTTTTAAATGCAAACTATAATTCTATATCTTACTATAATTTGAGAAATCTGTGTGTGTGTGTGTGTGTGTGTGTGTGTGTGTGTGTGTGCACTGAGATAACTCGACAACTGGCCAGTGCACAAAGTTTATATTTACCAGATATGTTTGTCAGCACACTGGGCATTGCAGTGTTAAGTTTGGAGTCGTTTGGATCAGCGGTTCTCAAGAAATCTAATAAAAAATATAGATCTATTATCTAAAATTATAGATCTAAATATAATCACCAGCGTTCACAATTTGAAATGTTTGGTCAGTATGAAGTGAGACAGAGACAGAGATAGAGTAAGAGATTAAATTAAATTTGAGAGAGAGAATCAGGGTTTTTTTTTTTTCTTTTTTTTTCCTTTTGCTGAATTTATCTTCAAAGTCGTAGTTTCATACAACGGACGGAAAATTATTTTACATGACAATTATGTCAGGCTGTGCCACACCATAAAGTCCAGCCCCTTCCAAACATGCACCTTTGGAACAGTTTGATATGAGGCTTTGTAATGTAGTCATGTTCGGAAGTTGGGTTTATCTAGAATAGTCTTTTGAAATGAAAAACAAAGATTGGAATATTCAAAATTTTTCAGATGATTGAACTCCTTCTTGTTTATGTTGTTAAAACGTTTCGGCTGATCCATTCTACAGCCTTCTTCAGGTGTATTATCCAAAGGAGTTCAATCGTCCAAAAACCTCTTCGAAATGTTAATGACCCTTCTCAAAATCATAGAAAAAGATTGGAATAATTTGAGAAGTTTGAGAATAACTTAAATTGCTGCTCGATTGTAGTTTTACTTGCAATTTTTATCTTTTATTATTTATAATGGAATATTTATAATGTGTATAATTTACAATTGAATGTTTTGTTTCTAAGAAATACTGCATTTACTTAAAACCGAAGACTATTGAGTTTAACAAATGACTTTTGAAAAATATCCATTCTATATTCTTAGGAGTTAAATTGTAATAGTTCCATTTTCTCTGATGGCTGTCTAGTTTTATTTGCTAATTCCTTTGTTTTCAGATATTGTCCAAATGCAGATACGTGGACAGAGCTTCCTCCCATGTCTACTCCAAGAGCACTTTGTGGCAGTGTTGTTCATAAGAATAAGATTTATGTTATTGGTAAGTAAAAAGTATTTTGATTTGTGGTCTCTGTATGTCTCTTCTACAGAACATATTTTAAGCCAAAATCTAGTTTTTATTACAAGATATGATTGGGAAGGCATTGTATAGGAAATCACTGCTTATTATAACAGAATTATTCTGTATTTTAGGGAAAATGTCTGATTATATTGTGTTCATATAATTCTAAAGTGAGGCCAAAATGTGGTCCTTACAAGGAGAATTATTACATCAGGAACAAAAACATCTGTCTTACACTCTGAACTAATCTCAACAGTACAGCTTTAATAAGACATTAGGGTGGTTCCAGGACAAATCACCCAATGAACATCACCTTCAATTTTGCTGATTTAGTATACGGGTAGATTTTGTGCAAAAAACACAATTCCCAAATTTTTAGCTCAATTTGACCAATGGTTCAAAAGTTACGAGCAAGGTCATTTTGAGGTCAAGTGTTGACCTCTCCTTTTTCAAATTGCTATAATGGTTTTGCTGTTGGTTCTAGCCATAGAAAAGTATATATATTTGGAATCAGAATCTGTAGACTCAAAAAATGTTTTTATGTAGGCTGAAAAATAAGTTTTATTAATAGACCCCTCGGATACTTGATCAGAAAAATTAATTTATGTTGAAAATATTCCCCTATCATTTCTCTATTATAATCAGCTTAAGTTTGTCTATAGGCCATTATACATGTAGCCTGTC
>VCCN01006872.1:3607762-3620285 GCA_006491835.1 Architeuthis dux | reverse complement strand
TATATGCTGTTGGGGGTGATCCATTAAAAAGTTGGAAAAAGGAGGGATCAATGAATAAATTATTTCTTTCGCCTTTTATTGGGCTGTGGTCACTAAAATGGGGGGATTAAAAAAACACCATTTTCCCTACTCATTGAGGGCAGTGCGCGCGCGCGCGCGTGTGTGTGCAAAATCCATGTTTCTACTATGAACGGTTAGGGCTGACACATAAATAGATACATATAAGTGTCAGAACACATGAATAACCTAAACCCAGCAATAAACCAGTGTTGTGGGTAGCGGTGATTAATTATCGTGATCTACATATAAAAGTAAGTGATAATTATAAAGACATTAGATGGTAACGTATATTTGTAATTATCATATTCTGTCGGATACAAAATTATCCATTATTTGATTTCATAAAAAAGTAAGTAAAATTCAATTATATTTCTATTTAAACTTGATATTCTTATAATCTGTTTTTTTTTTCTTTTCTTTTTAGTCTGTTTTTTTCCCATATTGATCTGGATGGTTCCTTAAAATCTCATTGGTAGCCCTGCATTTAACTAGACGCCCCGAACACTCACGCGCACGAGCCCACACACATATTATTTCTTAAGAGGCAATATTTGAATAAATGTCTCGTAGACATGGCCGGCGTGAGGGTTACACGTGCCTGAGACGACACTAAAAATTTGCGCAAGGGTTTTATGCAGCCCAGGTGTGACTTACAATTTTTCTTCTGCCTATGCTAAATCGTTCGACTCAATCTGAGTAGCTTGGCCACTTTCTCTGGCTCACTGGAGCCGAGTTCTTTTGTTGGCGGGGTCACAGCATTTCCATTACACTCCCCCTGATCTCCTGATAATCACTTCTTCTGTTCACCCTTAATTTCGCCTCTCCCTGGTCATTTCTTCTTTGCTTCTCACCGTCACTGATCAACCTTCGCTTATGCACACACCTCGGAAGCCAACAGTCCCAGTGAGCCAGAATGACCAGCATTTATGGCAGTTCCTTCTGCTTATGCTAAATAGGTCGACTCAACCTGAGTAGCTGATTGACCACTTTCACTGGCTCACTGGAGCAGAGTTCTTTTGATGGTGGGGGGCACAGCATTTCCATTACAGTATGGCTCCTAGTCCATTTCGAAATTCTTTTAAAAGGTAATACCCATAAAAATGCGTGTACATTAAAACTTTCTTTTATGCGTTCACACATATATTAACATGTATCAATAAGGAAACTTTGGTTTTGGGGTCTAGCCGGAGAAAGCCACCCACGTAGAAGGTGGTAGACAACTGCTTAATACACTTCTACCAATAAATCAAACTACATAATTATCCAATACTAGGGCAGTGTCCGTTCCAAGGTGCATGTTTGGAAGGGACGGACTTTATGGTGTGTGGAGCTCTCTGCCATTATTGTCATGTAAAATAATGTTCCGTCCGTCGTTCGAGTATTTGGGTCACTTCTCTTCAGCGTTGCCAATTTAGCTATTTTGTATCTAAATTTAGATAAAGATCTATAATCTGTAATGTTTTATTTGTTTTTATTAGATTTCTCGAGAACCAATGATTCAACGACTTCAAATTCGACACTGCAATGCCTTGTCGTCTTCGTACAAAACAGTTGTTGAGTAATCGCGGTGTTCGTGAGAGAGACACAGAAACACAGACAGAGATTTTTCAATTGTAGATAATACTGAAGATTAGTGAGTAGCTTCGTGTGTTGAAAGAAAAGGTTCCATTCAAAACCTCTGTGAAATATTATAATCACGGATAATGTTATCACACGATTATTGCTATAAAAATCAGGCCCGAACACTTTTATTTAAAGTGATCACAATGAGCGGCTTTCTCTATATATATTTGCTTAATATTTTGAGCCGGTTATTATTTAAAAGATCCTGCCCTAAAGTGATCACAATAAGTGGCTTCCTCCCTGATATATTCACTTGGTGATGACTAGAGAACGGACCGGTCGAAATGTTGTGCTAAGAGAAAGCCGAGGATAGCACTCTAAATTAGAAAGCACCCAGAGAGCGCATACCTGTACCAACACCATTGCCACTTAAACTGGATGAAAATCAGTTCAACAATAGCTACGATGCAGGAGAGGTAACTGTAAAAGAAGTTCTGGATCCGCCCGAAAATTTAATCAATTCTTCAATAGCCTATTGCCTACCATTCGAAAAAGATGTGATTGGTATTCATTGAGAACTTTTAGAGATATTGCGTGGTTTGGATATATAGCTACAATGTAGGGGAAGAAATAATTCCTTGACCCGTCCCAAATTTAATCACTTCTTCCATGGGCCAACATTCCACAAAATTCCATTGAAATTCATTGAGAACTTTTGGAGATATTGTGTGGAAAATACGAGCGAATACATGTACGCCTTCCAGCTTCCTTGGCTGAGGTAAATAAATCACTAATCGATACAATTCTTTGTGTCAAATACAATTAGAACATCATTGCAATAAAGAAGCTTTGAACAAAGTAGATAAAACAGGTCTGGTTAATTACTCAATAGAAACCGTCATACGACCAACGGCTTTTGGCAGCAGTTGGGGATGATAAATTAAAAACTTGGGAAAAGGGGTGATCAATGGATAAGTTAGTTCTCTCGCCTTTTTGTTGGGCTGTGATCATTAAAAAAAGTCAAAGTTTTCAAAATAAAACAAACGTGAATGCTGCCGGACACAAAGGGACCAATTTAGCATAAACTTACATTGCGAATTGAAACCCCCATTAAAAACCTAATTAAGGGGGTAGTTTTCAAAAAACAAAAACAAAATCTTTTCTAGACATAATGAGTAAATGTTTAGATTTTCAACCCCCTAGCACCATCGGTGCGGCATGTACACGTCATACTTACATAGCCAGCCAGTCAGTCAGACCAACTTAAAAACTGAAGAAATCAATGAATAATTTACTTCTCGCGCCTTTTGTTGAGCAGTGATCACTAAAAAAAAGTCTTAATATTCAAAAAGTAACAAGCGGAGACAAACTAAGGGATCAGTCTATATTGTAAATTGAATCCCCCACTAAAAACCTATTTAGAAAAGTTGTTTTTCTTAAATTCACCCCTAGAGTAAATGTTTGAATTTTCACCCTTCTAGCTCCATTGATGCGGCCGGTACGCGTACTACATACACACATCTGTACATAGCCAGCCAGCCAGACCAACTCAAAGATTGGCGAAACCTATTTTGACAGTTTTGGTTGACAGTTTCTAACGTGTGCCCTGGGAACACCACGTGATTGTCAACAGGGGTTGTGAATCAATAATGGTTATCCAGCTGTTTAGGGACTTCTTTATGTGGTCATAAACAAATGAGTGCACGAATAAGAAAGGGAAACAAATCTCTACTTGTTTGTCGCTAAGATGATCAGGATATAAAAGGCTAGGTTCCCCGGAGACGGAGAAATGTCGTAGATGAACGTCACCTAAAACACTTAGTATTATCAAGAGACAAGATAGCAGGATCTACTTGTTTGATAAGAAACTACCCTAACACATATTTACGAGTGCCTTGTTCAACTTATCAGTATGGAAGAGTGGTGGAAATATACTCAGTCAGAGAGAGAGAGAGAGAGAGAGAGACACACACACACACACACACATAGAAAGAGAGAGACAAAAAGTAACCTGTACATTTTTTATATTACTATTTTATAAGCAGCAAATATACATTCGCTTTCAACCTTTCACACACAACTCTTTTAAAAAAAAATACGTGCACACACACACATAAACCCAGACGTACATACGAAGGCATACACACAGACGCACATGCATACACACAGGTTCATCTACATACATACCTACTCACATACGCACACGTAGAGAACCTACACGGTCATCAACAAAGGGATGAATATATTAAAAAAACATCACAAAACCTTGCATTAAAATCTTTGATTTACTCCTTATTTCTTATGCGGAACCTCTCTATTTTTTGTTACGCCACACACGAAACAAAGCACTTTTTATTCTTAGAAAACTCAAACACCAAAGCAGCTTGTTTATTCTTTGGGAAAACTATCTTTAAAAAATATAGAGATTTTTTCATAGCATCAGATAGGGCGAATTTGGACACCCTCCATATAAACTGAAGCAGACATTTTGAATGTTTATCTTCATAGAAGAAAGTAAATTGAACGTGTTATGTATGAAAACCGATAGTCCACAACAAATAAAACACGGATAAAAACTAGGAATGCAGGGTGAGTTTCTTGCGAAGATTTCTTTCATATAACATTCTAATCATTATTTTACCAAAGAGTGAATGAAAGATGGCGGCATGTATTATCCAAAAGGCAATTACCCCAAAATATGTATGTTAAATAAATTCAACTAATTATGTCTTCAATATCATATTATATCCATCGATGATAAGAAAATTGATCTGAAAACAGTTGTCGTTGGCAGTTATTTTAAAAAAATGGCTGCCACGGGTAATATATTGAACATTCATGATGGCTGAATATCCAATTTTCTTTTTAATCCCTTTGGCAATAAGTGTACCAAATTATATGCTTTTATCACAAAATACACAATTGGTAATTGGCTAAGCTGTCCCACTATAATATCTCTTTCAAAATGGTGCAAAAAAAGAAAAAAAAATGTAAACATTTGGCAAACACACACGCTGACTGAGCAAATATCACCACACGCATACACTAACAAACAAACACGTACACACACTAACACAAAGAAAAAAGTTCCGGAAGGCGTTTGTTCCGGCGGTAAATCTTTTATAGGATTCTCGATTGAATAAACTGTACATACAGACTGAATCTTTTTATTTCTCTTCCTTTCTCTCTCAGCACACACAATTATAAATACGTTAAATAATTTTCACAAAATGGTAAAATGTGCTATTATTTATCTTGATCTCAAAAACTTTCATTCTTGCAGCGTTGTACAAATAACACTAGTGAATGCACAGCACATTTTGAAATATACCGATTGACTTTCTACTATCAACATTCATTCACACACACACGCGCATAAACTAGAGGGCTCATCTCGTTAAAGACACGCTGTCGTCAGATTCTTGGCTTGACTTCAAAATTAGAGTCGATTCAATTGCCACTGAAATCCTCTTGATTGTGAAGATCTGTTAGTTTTCTAAAAGCCACGATTTCTACTAACTCAGCACACACACACACGAGAGAGAGAGAGAGAGGGAGAGAGAGGGGGGATAAACAGGCAGTGTCCAAAGCTTAGTTAAGGACTGGTTGATGGTTGAGGTAGATGGTTATTTCCCTCAGGTACGAGTGTTCAGTGTTAGAACAGAGATGAAAGTTGCGATTTCGAATGCTGATTTTCAAGGCAAGAAAGTCCTCCCGATGTTATAGATAGGCACGACGTAGTCATTTAACAAATTATATCTAAGTTAAACTTTGTAACTTTCTAGAGCAGTTCAGATGGGGAGCCGAAAATGTCTCCTCCTCGCTCAATCACATCTGAAACGCGCGCACACACACACACACTCTCCCCCCACACACACACCTATACACTTACATGCACTAAACAGAAGGTTTTAGTATATCTATTAGATAGTTTGGTTACTACCTTACGACTACTACTTATGCTTGCATCCTCCTCCTACTACCTTACTATCACACAGTCAAAAGTATATAAATATGTAGAACTAGAGTAACACGATGTATTGTGTATCGTGAGGAATACAAGAGTACACGATCACCTACAAGATTTGAGAGTCAGCCATTGGCAATTATAACACTGTGACTAAGTCAGTATCGAGAATGAATGACACTTAACAATCCAGTGTACCGAGTATACAGCTCAGTGTTCCACTAACACGTCTTAGTATCAAACAGATAGAAATTGAAACAATCCAAAAGTACAAGTGTTACCGATTCATCCATAGTCTTAGTATCAAACATACAACATATTCGGAAAACACCCCGTGATGAGATAGCTCGGTAACCGTCGGCAGAAGCCGTGATTGGGGGCATACGCAATGACGCTAGCACCCACTACCACAACAGTATAAAAGCTGACGTTCTAATCTTTTAAGGTACTTGGAATAAATTATTTCCTGTAATCCTGCGTTTTGAGATTTCCTCTGCGTATATTGCGTCCCCAAACATTACACACCCGAAAGCACGAACACAATTTGGCCACAATAATTTAACTTGCACGACCCCATTGTAATATTCTCGAAATATAACAACTGACGACGTGGATGAGGCAGCTGGCTACAGATATAACAGATAGGAATATAACTATTATCACCGATGTAAAAGTGGTACCGATTCAACAATAGACGACCTAGTTACGCCGACATGACCATTAGCAAAGGGTGTAACTATATAACAATATCCCAAAGTACTCAATACATTGATATACTAAATCTTTTTGTGACACTTATACACACAAGTACATGCACAAATACACCTCCATTTATCTACTATTTAAAAACATATCCTCATTCACCCATAGGCATAAACTTATCTCGTTTAAAAGTATTCACTCATACAGACGTAGTCACATAGTCCTGTTACAAGCAATGTTCCCTCTAATCTTTAGTAGCCAATGTGAAACCATATATTGTGCAAATTACTTTCCCTGTGATAAAAGTACTTGCACACTTTTGAATCTGACATGGTGAATCATTATTTCTTTCAATAAAAAATCAGTTACCTATCTACAGAATTTGACATCTTTTGTGCGCACATTGATTTCCCTTGTGCGCTAGTTGCAAATGTGTGTGCGCACGCACACAGCTTAGAGAGAACTATGGTTATAAGAATATTATCTCCACTTGTACGATTGTGCCTCGACGTGGAGCTAGCCTCGGAGACCATTACTGCTGAATTGAGTTCGATACTCACTGGGTGCCTTACATTTATGGCCTGGCGCCGGACCAGTAGTTCCCAACCTTTTCGAGTCATTCCCCAACTTTTGTCAATAAGATTACTAGTATTCCCCCATTCCATTTATTAAGTTGCAACAAAGAATAATTTCAAATAATTTTATTTTACGAATAATTAGACAGCTTCATACTTAGAATTAGTTTAATTTTATAATAGTACAATTGCTGATGTGTATTTGTTACTCAAAGAAAGCAAGCGAAAATAATTAGAACACATCATTTGAAATTCCAATTTATTACAAATAAAGAATTCTGCTATCGTAACTGATATACACATCAATGTGATCTCTGTTCTTGTTTTATTGCTACCAGTTCTTTGATTTGTGGGTCTATTAGTGAGAGCGCACTTCTTAAATCATTCTCAACTTGGAGATTATTTCGAGCCTTCGACTTGATAGATAGAAGTGCAGAACACCCTATCTCTAGACTGGACTTTTATTTTTACCTTATAGCCTTATTCCCCCCCCCCTTGGACTACCCCACCCCATTGGGAACCAGTGCGCTAGGGTAAGCTAAGCAAGCACTCCTTTTTTGTGTAAAAGTAAGCAGGCAAGTCTCTTGGACCATTACCATCGAAATGAATTCAGTTCTCACTGGGTGCCCCATTCTTATAACATTGTTCTCGACTAAACTCAGCTTAGTAAATACAGGAATACCTTGAATAGTGCGGTTTTGATTAGTGCGGATTTTGATGTAGTATGGTTAATACATTGCTGTACAAATTAATGTAATTAAGTATAAGCTGTAAAACTCCCACAAATTATAAGATCTTGAACAGTGCTGTTTTGAACATTACGGACAATTTTTGAACGAATTAACAGCATTAAACGAGGTATACCTTTACCTATTCTCCGACCCTACCACAGTAGGTTGCGGATTACTGTTCTTGCTACCCCATCTCCCCCATTCTACCACTACTAGATATAGCCTTTTAGTAAAGATACAGGAAGTAGGCGTCACGGGAATTGTGGGTAGGCGGAAGAGATAAAACGGCCATTCGTCGTTTCTTTGCCCTTGGAACATTGTAGTTTCCTTTCTCTGTTGAATTTCTTTATGCATCTATCGTTTTATTAGAAACCGTCAACCAAAACTGTCAACATAGGTTTCTTTCAGTTTTCAAGTGGGTCTGCCTGGCTATGTATGTATCCCGCGTATAAGCCGCACCAATGGAGCTAGAATGGAGCTTATTGTTGTGTTATTGTTGTTCTTCTTGTGGTAGCTGTGTGAAATTAGAATGCGTTTTGATTCGTAATCTGTTTAAGCGTGTTAAGAAAAGAAGACAGAACAAGATAACACGTGTGATAGGGTTGATTAGCCTGGTAAGAAGTGAGCCTTCTCCGTTCCCACTTCCGGTTCCCGCTTTTTGGGACCGGAAACGGAATGGGGTTTGCTGGGAGCTTGCCTCGGCATGTTTATTGATACAGATATATTTATATAAACATTACACCTATGTCTACAAAAACGGTTTTTATTTATTTTTTTTTGTTGAAAATTCCCTCCCTAAATATTTTTTTTTAGTTCAATGCGCAATGTAAGTTTATGCTAAATTGGTCACTAGTTTGTGTCCGCTTGTTTTTGAAAATTCCGACTTTTTTAGTGATCACTGCCCAACTAAAGGCGAGAGAAGTAACTTATTCATTGATCACCTCCTTTACGGCATGCTGCCAACATACGTTGGTCAGGTGACGGTTTCTATTGAGTGACTAACCAGGGCTTGTTTTTTTTTATTATCAATTTAATACAGCTATTGTATTGTTTTTCTATAACTTTTGTTGTAAAATATGTATCTCTTTTCTCACGTAGAAGACATAGGGGTCTTCAGTCATTGCTGGGAGAAAGTCATTAATTCTGACTGACGAGACTCCTACACATACATATAGTATATAGTATTCGAATTTCTTTGAAGCATTGTCAAGTATCATTAATTTGTTACTAGTATTTCTTTCATCTTATTTCTGTTGCTTTTTATCGGAACTCACAGGTCGTCATTCTACGATCACAAACTGAGCATATACGCAAATACCGAAATATATACGCACATCTCTCTAACTAACTTTCATTCGCTCCTACAAAGAAACCTCTTTCTTTTGCCGATCATATATACGCTCATATACATAACAGTCTCTATCAAGCCAATTCGCACATAATTTTCTAATAACACATTCATCCATGTACAAAGAGTTCCTTTCCTCTCTTTCACACACGGACTCACAGACGCAGACACGTCTATAAATCAACCCCTCCCCCTGCTCTTCGTTCTCGTTGTTCAGACCTTAAAACATCAACGCCTTTGCCCGCTTTCCAGGCATCGACTTCCGGTCGGGGTTATCACATTTTTTTCCACAAGAATGATTCACTTCTATTAGATTCAGACCTTTGATTTCTACCCGGCACAGTCACGCATGCGCAACACAAAACTCAGATGGAACACCATTTTTTAACTAGACTCACATCAACATAATACAATTATAAAATCAATTTTACTGATTCTCGTATTAGTTGCATTTTACCGTAGCGATAATAACAGAAATTGTGTTCCATTTTAAAGTGATATGTTCCCATGTAAAGGCTTTTATCGGCTTGTACAAATCCTCAACTATTCAAAGACTTTCATACTTGCGAATAATGATAGTAGCAGCAGCAGTGGTCATATTATGATGTAAGTAAATGAATTAGTGGGATGTTATCGAACATGAGTCGATGGTACGGTTTGTCTGAAGCATTGTCAATATTTCATGAATTATTCATACTAATATCTACATTTTTGTCCTTTTTAATACAACGTTTCGGCCGAATTGTCTCTAAGCAACGCCCAACATATCGTTACAATTGATCTGTTCAATAAACCGTATTTTTGGTGGTGCATGTGGACTAACGGTTACCAGCACGGAAAATGGAATCGGAGAACTGAGTTCAAGCTCTGGCTGAGGCAGTTTGCGTTCACTTTGCACTAATGCCCTTGGGAAAAGCATGAATTCATCTCTTCTCCCCCGGCTATGGTTAGTGCGGACAAATCGCGTTGGATACACCGGTTCTCGTAAGATCACAGAAGTTAAGAGATGTCTAGTCTGGTCACTGCCTAGATGGGTGACCGTCACGATATACCAGGTGCCGTATGCAGACACAAATTGTTCTGCGGCCGTCTCTATCTATCTAGCCTATTATCTGCTGCCGATTAACAGAACATCTGTCAAGCTTAGAGTGTACTCAGTTAGCTGCTGAGTGCACAGGGAAATTTGTCCTAATGAAGAGTTTACCACACTCCTCGCTCATACTGAGAATCGAACCCAGGACCTTTTTGTGAGGCAGACGTGCTAAAACATTACACCATCCGAGAGGACAAGAACTTGTGTACTTGTAGTTATATGTCCAACTGTAGCCATATGTTATATCCACGTCGTCAGCTGTTTTGTTTTGAGAGTTGTACCTTTGGGCGGAACAAGCCAGTTCTTTGTAGCCAAATTATGTTTGTACTTTCGGAAGTTCTTCGGATATGTTGTATCTGTTTGATGTAAAGAGCTTTTAGCAATACGCCGAACAGTTACACTTCGTAACCAAGGGCGTAGCTGAGAGGGTGGGTCGGGAGTCGACTTTTTAAATCGCCTCCCAGGCACTCATTATCTTCAGTCAGAACAGAAGTAGGATTGTATAGCAAAACAAAGTAGTGCGGGGGTTAATAGAAATAGAGCATGTGTTGCATGTTAGTATAGGAAACAAGTGTCTCAGAAAGAATTTGAGTTTAAGTAGGTCACCAGGGGATTGGGGTATTGGCTCAACTGAGGAAAGTGGATGTCTTTAGGAATTTGGAGGGAAATCAGTTAGCAGAGCGAAGCCGGACAGGGCAGACCTGGAATGTCTAGGACCAGGCGTTGAGACTACTACGATCAGTAGGAGTTGACTACGGCACGATGAAAGTGAGGTGACTGAAGATGGGATGGGGGTGCGAGGAGTAGATGTAGGAAATAGTAATTCGCTTTGTGTCTTCTCATTTTATCGGGCAGTTTCTAAAAACTGCAAATAAATCGAATTGCTAAAAACACCTATTTTTCGCATTGCCTCGTTATCTTTCGGAATGACCTATCTTCCTATTTTCAGCTGTGACCCGAAGAACCAACGACTGCAGTCTCGTCAAATACCGGAGTTTCCACAACGGTATCTTGGCGGTGCACCGCACGGCTGCATCATGGTAGAATTGGAGTTTGACCCTGAAGCAGCCAGGCATGTTGTGGATATATTATGTATATGTACCCAGGTGTTGTTCAGTAGACGAATTAATGTTGACAAAGCCTGACTACACCTCGACTAAAACCTGAGTCATTTGGTTAGAGAAAAGTCTTCAAGAATTGAAATATAGCAGTCAGACACACTATCGTAGAAATGTTTTTAAAAATAGCTCGCTGACTGTTCCTCTATGGCTGGGCTTCGAATACATAATTCAAAAGACTGACTCTCAAACTAAAAACATGCAATGTGCAGAAGAAAGGATCATGCTTAATATCACATTGAGAAATCACAAGACAGCACATTATATTAGAGAAAAGAACAGGATTCAGAGATAACATAACGTCCATTAGAAAACTCAAATGGCAATGGGCAGGCCATGTTGCAAGAATGTCAGACAACCGTTGTACATCACGACTCACATAGTGGATACCCAGAGATTATATACAAACATTGTGGCAGGCAAACAATAAGATGGCGTGACGATTTAGACAGGTTCAGGAGATATTGGCGCCGCGACGCTTACGATAGAGAGATCTGGGGGGATCTTGGAAGGTCTATGTTTAACGACGGACGTTAAGACTGATGATATTAATATAATAGTATCTTGTGCGCACAGTCTTTGTATATTTGTATATCTGTATGTACAAGTGCACTCACATATATATCTGTGAATACTTACACCATCTTTTATGTTTTCCTACTTGTTTCATAAAGAAATCCTACACCGCACAGAAGAAGGAAATTGTTCTCAGAACTTACAAATCAATGGAATAAAAAGGGACATTTTCGAGATATAAGGTTAATTTCTAGTGATGATTAAAAACACCTGTTTTGTCTCGGAGAAACAGAGTGTCTCCTTCGTGGCTTTAATATAAATTACACGCTCTAGAACGATGAAAGGACAAACAGCTGATATTTATCGTCGTCTTATCAGTACTTGCTGGTTAGGAGCGGTAAGAACCTGACAGGCCAGCTATAGCCAGTGTTGCCAAGTATGTGTTGTTATTTATAGCTAGAACTGTCTTAAAAATGGCTAAAATCAGCTAGACTTTTCATTTTTAGATAACCTTATAGCTGAAAATATTATATATATATCAGGACATTCCCTCCCTCCTATCTCCCATAATTTACATTCCAATAGCTGTCACCTGGCCAAAACAATAAGCCCCCATTGGACTCTTACACTTTAAACCAGGACATAGCTGTGACCTCTACTAAGGGAATACATCCTTCAAACACAGATATCAAATTACGGACAGTACATCCTGATGACCGACCAAGGACACTGGGCGGAGCTATCCGAATACACACTATAAAAAAGCTTAGTATAGCAGAGAATTTCAGTGCCTTTCGAAAAAACACAAGTTGAAACCGGTAAGGCTAATAATAATTATTATTTTTATGTC
>VCCN01006872.1:3562020-3575110 GCA_006491835.1 Architeuthis dux | reverse complement strand
CTATATGAGTGGCCGCGCATGATAAGTGCCCAACGCACCATTACTAAAATGTTGACATGTTCGTTATTTTTAGAGCTACGTTTTTTATGTTGAAGCTTGAAGACTCTGCATTATGATTCATAGTGTTCAAGCTTAAAAAACACACACATTGTAGCTCTAAAAATAACAAAAATATAAACTTTTAAAAATGGTGCGTTGGGCACTTATCATGCGCGGCCACTCATATATCCTTCGTTTAATGTTATCAAACGGCTATTGTAATCTAAAAGACCCTGTACGAATTTGATCACAATAAGCGGCATCGTCTGTACTTGTGGGTGGAGCATTGGACTCTAAATTGTCAGGTCAGTTTAATACACAGTACAAATTATTTAACCGTAACTTATCTACTATAAAACACAGGTTTCAAGATTAGCAAAACATATTTATTTGTTAATTTATTACATCGTTATTTGAACTGATCAAAAGATTATTAATCAGATTGATGGTAAGTAATGAACTGATAAAGACCAGCCATTCTCAGCGGGGGCCATATGACCCCTTTGGGGCCCTGGGACATTTGAAGTGACCATAGACTGAAATAATAATAAAGGAATTTCTGTCTATCATTCCTGTTGTATCCCTTTCAAACAGAGGGCCCTGGAACCTGAGAAGAGCTCTTAATCCTTTTAGCTCTATGGCCATTTTGACCATATAGCAACAAAAAAAACTACCTTTAACCAAAACTGTCACCAAAGGTTTCTTCAGTTTTTAAGCTGGTCCGGCTGGCCTTTTTAGGCCGATATATCGCCCTTGTATTGTTTTTGGTTTCGTTATCGAGTCCGATATATGGGCGTGGCAGTGCTATAAGGGTTAAGGAGACCGTGGCCCCAAAATGTCTGTGAATGGCTGATATACAGTATGTTGGCGGACGTCCTTAAATGGTTATATTATTTGATAAAACTTGTATTTTGCAGCCATGGAACACGGAAGAATATTCACCCTCTTGGTCCTCTGCGGGACATTCTTTTGTCGGGCAGAAGATGTCACGCATCCCACAACAGACAGTGTTCCTGAAATTCACCCAGCGGGACATCCAGAGATGCCGAAAGTTCCCTTCGTATGGCCATACGACAAAAATATAGGAAACAACAAATGGAAATGTATCAATAAGCGGTAAGATATAAGTATACAGCTTGTACTACTACAGACGAATGTTATTGGGCAATGATTATAAAGGTTATAAAGGTAGTCACTCAGACTATTGCTTGGGTAGTGAGTTCGATTCTCACTTGGAGTGCCACTATTCTGGCCTCACCAAGGTGCCCCAGTTTTGTCTCTGTGCCAGATTAAAGAAGATTGGAATTCTTCTTCTTCTAGTGGTGGTGATGATGATATTAATAATTATTCTTGTTCTTCTTGTTCTTCTTCTCATTGATGATCTTCTCGTTGTTCTTGTTCTTCACCCGTTCCTACCTACATTCCTATGGTGTGTGCAACACTTTCAGTATTCCTATGAGTGAACCTTCACCATAGATGATTTTAAAGTTCTCAGTACACTTTTCTAAAAGTACTTATACTATACTTGTCAATGGGCATCTCGCCGTGGAACAGTAAGCTTGTCTGGCAGACTATTACTACTGTAGTGAATTCTATCCTCACTGGGTATCCCATATTTCCGGCCTTGTGCCAGACTAAGCAAAGCTTAGTAAATAATCATATAGAGAGAAAGTGACTATAATACTTCGCGAAAATCTCGTCCGGATAAGACAGTAAGTTAAAAAGAATTTTAACGTCCGTCGGGAGTCGCGGCATCAATATCTCCTGAACCTGTCTAAATCGCCACGCCATCTTATTTTCTGACGGCCACAGTTTCGCATATGATCTCTGGGGATCCATGTTGTGAGTCGTGATGTCCAGCGGCTGTCTGACATTCTTGCAACATAGCCTGCCCATTTCCATTTGCATTTTCTAATGGATTCTATGATATCTCTGACTACTGTTTTTCTCTCTAATATACTGTGCTGTCTTTTGTGCAACTTGCATGGTTCTCAGTTTGAGGGTTAATCTTTTGGTTAGGTTCCGTGTTTCAGATCCATATGTGACTATCGCGAGGATACATTAGTTGTTGATGCCACCACTGCACATAAAATTAGGCCTTATGAAACAATTTGTCACAGCTCTAGATAAGGAGTTTGCAGCCTTCAAGTACCTTCCATAGGCTGCCTGAGGCAAAATAAGTAAATTACAAATTATCAATGTTCTGATCACGAGAAAAGTTTGAAGGAAATAATAGCCATTTTCTATACTCTTTAGACATAATCAATCAGAAAATAGCACTCATTACCCTGTAAATAAAAACAGTTAAGGAAATTTCGCCAACTTGGCTGTTATTATCTTATAATGGGTTACGGTTAGGCATTCATTCAGGGCAAAGGTTAGTTTGTGTTGGGAGCTTTTAACTCTTTTATTCACATTTACTTAACAAACAAAAATACGGTGAGTTGTAATAGCTATAATTATTTATTTAAGTGGGGATTAAAGTAAAAAATTCAATATTAAAATAGGGATTCTGACAAAACCCTGTAGAGATAAAGAGATTAATTACAACTTTTGTTCCTGGGTAGTGAGTGATATTTTCTAATTGCTTATGATTAAAAAGTATAGAAAATGGCTATTATTCCCTTTTAAACTTTGCTTCTGTGACCAGCATAGAGATATTCATATGTAATTGTTTTATTTTATGTGATTAAAAATGTGCAAATTTGCCCGGCCTCGAATTGGAAGTAAATAGATTTCAAATTATCACTGTCTGACATTTTCTATACTTTTTAGATATACTCAGAAAATAACACTTATTACCCAGGAACAAAATAAAGTAAAAAAACAAAGGTTGCTCAGTGATATCATTGTTGAAAAAACTTCTACCCTTTATCTTGAGAGTATATCGATTTGTTCTGCATAGCCACTTTTTTTTGTCCCCGGTGGGAAGAAAGCCGGGTACTATCATTCGCTATGGGTGTCTGTCACCGTAGTTGTATCCTTTTTCTCAATTGGATAACTTCGTTATTCCTTAATATATTTCAATGAATTGTAGGCTTGTGGAAAGATTCTACCCGAGGGTGGTGAGTTATGGCTGATCCGATTGTTTGTTTACATTTTATAAGCAAAAACGTTGTTTCTGTTTACAATTGGGAACATTTCTCAAATCTTGACCGATTTTGCTGAAATGTGTCTATAATGTTGGCAAAACTTCAGGAATTTAAAAATGGTGAGTTACGCTCGACCCGATTGTTTGTTTACATTTTATATGTCAACATGCAAAAAATATTGAACTTTGGAACTGCTGAACCGATTTGAATGAAAATTGGATATCTCAGAAGTAACGGTCCTAATAAACAACTAATTGCTACTCTGGTAGTTCAGCATACCGTATTATATCGGTTGTGATGGACCAACTCTTTCTCTCTCTGTCTTTATTTATCTCCGTCTCTCTCTCTCTCTCTCTCTCTCCCTCCCTCTCAACTGTTTTCTGCCGGGGACCTTTTATACTTTTAATATTTTTAATAAATAATTCTTTTTTTTGTTTCAGCGGTTACTGGAGAGATTATGTAGCAAACCCGCGGGCTCCAAAATGCTATTATATGGTGGATCATGGCTACTCGATGGTCGGGGAACCAATCAAGCAGGAACATGGCTATCTAGTAAAACTCAGAAGTCACTCGAGGATACCATTTAATGGAGCATTTCCGAACATCACTCTCCTTGTCGAATTTTGGGACGAACAAACTGTCCGGCTAAAGGTAAGCCTTGCATAGTAGGATACGTTCCAGATAAAGTGCGTGCAGTAGGGGGAGGCGTGTAATAGCCTGGCACATTTTCTTACTAACATTATTAATTTTTATTTTATTAAATTTGAGTAGTTTTTACCTTCATCTTAATTTCAGTTGTTTTTATATACAACTTTCAATTCGGGCCGTTGTTTCTACGGCAACGAATAACAGCGCGGTCGGATAATAAAGAATAACCCTTTAAAAGTGTGAGCCAGCTTCTGCTAATCCATGAAGTCCTCGTGGCCGATTGGTAAAAAAGCAGTAGGCGTAAACTAGGCCCCCTCTGGTGTGAGTTCGACTTTAAGTGGCGAAACTCTCTCCACCTATATTATCCATATTAATCCAAATACGAAACCACGTGGTAACAAAACTCAAGTTTGAATCCCTTTCCATTTTATTCATCTTTTCTCGCTCTTTCTTATAGCGAGGGGCAATTTTATGTGTGTGTGTGTGCGTGCGCACAGGCCTCCAGGGCCTAATTTTGACCGATCCTTACCAAATTCAGACAAGACTTATACTTTTGGGGATTTCAGGGAAAACATTTTTTTCAAGGGATTTAGAGGGGGGGGGGGTCTACTTACAATGTAACTATAATGCTAAACTGGACACTTACTTTGTGTTCAATAGAACATTTACAAATAAATCTTAAAACATATGTATATGCTATATTTTATTAAAAGAAATGTGTCGCTTCGCGCTTGGGTACCCAACTGTTCTGTTGCTGGTCTACTTGATGTTTTATTGAAAAAAAAGCTGGACTTACCGCCAAGTCACTCAGGTCTCAAATTAATCAACAAAACATGTGGTACTTAAACGTGCCGTTAGTACATACAGGGTTAAACTTGTAACACAAGAATTATCCGGGCAAAAGTCTTGATCGAAATCGAAAAACAAATGTACTTACATATGCATTCCCCTTAGTTTTACAAAACACAGAAAAGAAAACTATTCGAGAAAATGGAAACACAGTTCTCTCCCCAAAACATTAGAATTGAGAGAAAAATCAAAAGTATTACTCGAATTGGAAGCCACATTGAATGTTATTTCTTCTTCTTTTTTTGTTTTTTTGTTTGCCTTGCTCGACGTCCTCGTCGGCATTTTCCAAAAGCGTAAAGCAAGCAGCCATTTTGCATTCGCAGGAAACTAATTACATGGCGCTGGGAACAACGTCAAAGTTTTATTACCTCCCTTGACTAAAGAGCTGTATTCGTTGAGTAAAAAAAAAAAGATGAGTCGCAAGCGGAGACACAAAACCGCAGGAGGTAGAATGAATTTAGATTAGTTAAAGTAGAAGAATTATAAAAGAATTAAAGAAATAAGAAATAAACGTACGAAATTTAAGAACTTAATGAGAAAAATAAGAATTTAATGAGAAAAATAAGCATAATAGTATGCGTCTGTGAAATTTAAACTAGAGGCGACGTGGAGTTTGAGAAAAGCGAAGAGAACATGATATAAAGTAGAGGGAAGAGAATGATGAGGAAATGAAATAAGCATGGCCCCTGCAGGGTCAAACTCCAGTCCTACTTCTAGTCCGACTGAAGACGATTACTGCAACTTTTGTATTGTATATATAAAAAAATTATAAATTAATATATTTTTAGTATAAATGTATTTATTTATTAGAATGAAATAATCCCTTGTGTATTTGTAACATAAACTTTCGTAGATATGTAAGACTTGTCAGTTTGGCTCAGTCGGTAAAAGAGCCGCTTACCAATAACTTGGTCCTGATTTCAAATCACAGATGGGAAATGTTAATTTCATTTTCGTAGATATGTAAGACTCGTCAGTTTGGATCAGAGAACAGCCTAACAATCTGTTGGTTGTGATTTCAAATCAAGGTATGGACGTTTTAATTTTATATATCTGGTTGGTTCAACTTGAAGGAAAAGACAGACAGTTAATAGTTTCATCCCCTAAATTAGATGAGGATTGTTCTTGTTCTTATAGACTCCGACTAGGCCTGGTGTTTGACAAAAGTAGAGGGAAGAGAAAGATAAGAGAATGGAAAAGAGAAGTAACATATATTTTAGAAAGAAAGAAGAGTGTGAAGGGCGGGCCTCAAAATTAGCGGTGGAGGAGAAGGATTAGAAAAAGAAAAGGGAAGAAAGTATATCGAAAATATTTTTGTTACCGAGTAACTATTTCCGAAGGGGGAGGGAAGGGGGAAAGATCCCAAATCCAAAGAACAGAATTTAACTTTTGGAAGCGGTCAGACGAAAAGAAGCAAACAATCCCTTAACTTGTCTATTGACGTCGACGTGTATAACGGTTGTTTGCGAAAGAATTCCCCTTCTCACGACTTAGGCTATTTTTGGTCTTTCGTCAGTTAACTTGGTGACAGTCTCCGGAGGGCGAGAAGGTTGCGTAATGAACGCTAATGGTCGAGATTATCGGTAGTTCGACTTCGGTGCCTTCGACAGACTATCTCTGTCTCCGGGTGAGGGTGGGGTTATACAGATCATTTTGAATTACCCTCCATTCATGCGCAGTGATTGGTTTCTGGACTTCTACGTTCTATAAGAAAGTTCAAAATACCCATCTGAAGGCCAGAGATTTTGCCTCCCCTTTTTGCCTGACCGCTGGTACGTAGTGAAATTACCTTTTTTCACAAGTCTTGATTAAGATGGAAGCTACAGCTGCACATATCACATTAATACTTACTCGGCTCCACATATCACATTAATACTTACTCGGTCCGTTTGTTAATTAGACTTAGAGGCGACAAGCACTCGGAGTGGCGTCACTTATTTCACTCTGTGCTATTTACCGATAGCTGGGTGGAGAGATGTATTCATGCCTTTCCCAATGGAATTAGTGCGAAGTGAACCGAGTCCATTTCCCATTCCGTTACCCAATCTGCCACCCCACACCCCATGTAAGAATATAAAAAGAAAAAAGAGAGCAGAGACTCAGGTGAAGACAAGAAGAATAGAAAGAGAAAGAAAAGAATATGTAACAAGACTGGCTGATGCAGGGTCAAACTCCACTTCTACTTCTATTCCGACTTATTAGTGCAACTATTTTATTGTATATATTGTAAATAAGAATTTATAAAAATATATATTTTTTAGTATAAATAATAAACTATGAAAAAGAAAAATGCTTTCAATTTCAGTGTTCTAGACGTTATAAAATATTAAAATTCTAAAACTTCAGCATTTAAAAAAATGTTTTTTTAACGTAGTTCCGCCTAATGTATTGGTGTATGCCTTCTGATGTACATGTTACGGCTGTTAAGGCCATTTTCAACATCCCGATTTAGTATAAATGTATTTATTTATTAGAATGAAATAAGCCCTTGCGTATTTCTAACATACATTTTCGTAGACTTGTCAGTTTGGATCAGTCGGTAAGAGAGACGCCCGACGATCATTTGGTCGTGATTTCAAATCACGTTAGGGAAATGTTAATTTTACATATCGGTTTGGTTTAACGTGAAGAGTTTACACCCCTAAATTTTGGTGAGGATTATATTTGTTGTTCTTGTTGTTGCGGTAGAAAAATAAAGTAAACTCCAGACTTCGATTGGAGTTTGACAAAAGGCTGATTCTAGTAAAGAAGACGAAGGAAAAGGTGAAGAAGATTAAAGGAGGGGCGAATGAGATGATAGAAAAAGAAAAGAAGAAAGGCCAAAGATGGAGGAGGATAAAGTCGTGGTAGAAGAAAAAATGAACAAAGAGAAAAATAAAAATAAAATTTTAAACATGACTGAGAAAGAAATTTCTTTTAAATTGAAAAAGTCGAAAAGAAAGAAAAAACAAAACAACCAAGAAGAAAAAGAATACGAACTAAAGAAGGTCATGAAAAAGAAGACGAAGAAGAAATACAGCGAAAAATGAATAAAACAGGAAGGACAGACAGAAGATGACGACGAAGAAGAAAGAGTTTTACAAATTTGAGAAAATTGACCAATGAGATTTGAGAAAAAAAACAGAACAGTCTGGTAATCACTCAATAGAAACCGCCACTTAACCAATGTGGGGTGATCAATTAAATATATAAAAAAGGGTGATCAATGAATAAGTTACTTCTCTCAGCTTTTGTTGGGTAGTGATCACTAACAAAATCCTAATTTTCAAAAGACAAACGTGAACGCTGCGGCACACAGACTAGAGACAAATTAGCACTTACATTGTAAATTGAAAACAACTTTAAAACCCAATTTTAGGGTGCAATTTAAAAAACAAAAACAAAACGTGTTTTCTAGACATAAGGGGTAAATGTTTGAATTTGCAACCCTCTAGCTCTATTGATGCAGCCTGTACGCGTGACACATACATAGATAGAGAAGTTAGCCAGACACACAGACCCACTTAAAAATTGAAGAAGCCTACGTTGATGTTGATAGTTTTGGTGGACGGTTTTTTAACATCTCCTTGAGGTTTTCATGTGCGTGTAGGTAGAGATTTGATAGGCTAAGCTGAGCCGCTTACAAGATCACAAGTGTCAGGAAGACAGTGAGGACCGCTTTTATTACAATATCAATAATCTGCAAGAGTAGCCATCACTCTATGGCAAAAAATGGACATATTGTAAAATAATACAGGCAGGAATAATTTTGCAAGTAAGCAGGGTTAGATGAATATGTAGTAAGCCAATCACACGCCCTTCCACAGGGCTTTTGAAATCTCTCGTTGGTGTTTGGCCAAACCGTTTAAACAAAGAGTTTGATTCTTTTGGCGGTAAAAAACGTTGACAATACAGCAGCAGTCGGTAAAAGAATCTTGACTAGGGAAGACGTATGTTGGCTGCACCGCCGGGCAGAGAGAGAGAGAGGGAGAGAGAGGGGTAGGTGTTTAGACGTTAAAGTAGAAGGGGAGGCAGTCAGCCAAACGACTATGATAGTAGTTCGCGTAACTTGCATTGGTAGTTTTTAAAAGTATTTTTTATTCAGGGAAAAATAGCGCTTTGCTGAAGTGTTTGAATTCGAACCATCGTTGCATCCGAGAAGCGATTTCAGAAAATAAATGAATCAATTTTAGCAGATAACAGATGGACTCTGTTGTTTTATTTTCTCTCAAGACTGAGAAGTTCGTGTAAATTGCACGGAAGATATGGTATAGTTCTCGTATTTTATCTATCTCTCTGGGCCATTTTTGGGCCATGAACCTCTCTGGCCGCCGTCTTCGATGCGTCATCGTCTTTCCTAGGACTGATCGGCTAAAGGCCGCTGCAACTAAAACCATATGCATGATATGCATGCATTATGTTATAATATTTTGAAATTTAGTCTTCCACAGGGTCACAATATTGCCAAAGTAGTCAGTTAATTTGGATCCCCCCTGCCTAAAATCCTTAATGGCCCCTGCAATCTTAGGCAATAAAAACAGGTTTTGTGTTAGTTCTTTAGGTAAATTCAAATAAAATGTTACTGTGCAAAAGCACATGTCAGATTTAGTATTTGTATTTTAGATTTAAAAAAAAAGGTTTTTGTGTTTTATGTGTTTTTTAATTTAAATTTGAGCGATAAGAAGATAAAATATATTACTGGTTTTTAACTACAAAAAGGGGGTCGCATTGTATTCGAGTAATAAATGAATATTGAATATTAAATTAATGAAATTAAAAAGCAAATTAATATATATTTTGTAATTGTAGCCCATATGCTTTTTCAATCCATCCGTAATTTGCTAGTCAAAGTGATCACTGTTTTCGTTTTTTGTCTACCCAATGTGACTGACTAACAAGATGTGAGGCTTGAAATCCTCCATCATCATATATTTGTAGCAGTAGCTCATACGTATGTCTAATATTTGGAATAACGTGACAAGCTAATAAACATCTACACAAAAAATGACATTGGTATTTAAACAATTAGATTAGATATTGTAACTTTTTATATAAACAAATATCGTTTATATAAATAGTACGGCTGCAAATTAATTTACTAGTTTGCCTTTTCAACCTCCTTGATCGATTCTGAACAAGATTTCAGAAGGATAGAATGAAAACTTGTTTAATTTGTATTAAAAAAACATTTTCCAGATATTTAGCATTTAGAATCACAAAACATGACTAAATGCATGCCTTGTAATGTTCATTACAATAAAATCTGTCTCTTCTTGCATAATGTTCCTGTTTTTAACTCTCAAAACAAAGCGTTTGGAGGCAAACATGTCTGTTCAAATACTTATGACAAGTAATATATATATATATGTGTGTGTGTGTGTATGTACAATAGGATAAGGGCTATCCGACATAATGATGATTGGAAAAGACAATCGCAAAAATGATTTATTACCTAACCTGTTTCAACTGAGAAATTCAGCCTTTTGCAAAGGTTTCCGGAGAAAACGGTGTGTCCTACTTCGTCCGAGATTCTGTATTTGAATTCTGAGAGGGTAGGATTTATCGACAGGGTAGGATCTTCTGGTGTGTGTGTTCGGTGGTGTGCCCATTTGTCCTGTGTATGGGTGCCTGCTGTGTGAGGCTGGAGAGAGTTCACGAGTGATGAGATTCTTTTTTATCAGAATTCAAATACAGAAGTAGGACTCATCGTTTTCTCCAGACTCCTTTGAAAAAGGCTGAATTTCTCAGTTGAAACATGTTAGATAATAAATAATTTTTGCTAATTATTTCTGAGTCTCCACATTGTCTTTTCCTATCATCATCATTATATATATATATATATATATATATATATTATCTGCGACACATCATTAAGCAGGTGGTTGTGCACGAAATATCCTCCTGATTTTTTCTCTATACAAATGTGTCTCTATTTATCCCATTATTGTTTTGTTTATATGGAGATGCATGTTGTTTTTATTTATAACTTAGCAGCAGTAATGCTTTGCGAAACGTCCATTAGTCTTGAACATAATTCATTTTCCTCACTCCGGAAACCCTACATAAACAATGACACGGCGCTCTTTTCGTTCTCTGATGGCAGAAGAGACGCATTAAAAACTTCCCCAAATCGTTGCCCTAATGCAATAAACGCTCAGCGCACTCCGAACGCATGCGCGAGAGTAGAAGGTAATGCGGTTTCTTGTTCTCTTCAGAATCCAGACAGTCTATCTCGAAGCATTGTTCTTTTCCGTCATATTTGTTCCTATTTCTTTCTCACAAAATCCTGGGAGACAAAGATACTATTGGTTGAATTAGACAAAGGGAATCTTGAAAGATATACAGACGTACGCCTTGAATAGTGCGGTTAATTCGTTCTCAAATCTTTCGTACTGTTCAAGGTCTTATTATAATTTAATGTATTTATTTCAGGTTATACAGTATCGCCATTAAATAAATACACCACAACCACTCTTTTTTAATAGAAAGTTCATTTTCTTCTAAACCAAACATAGTAGGATTTTATTATTTCTAGTGGAACATTACACAACCAAAAAACTGGTATCAAGTTTTATTTATGACCAAACTCTACAGCATTGAAACTCTGTTGCAAACATATCTTTTCGTGGCGACGTACTCATTTTTGGACAGCAACATATAGTTCTGGCAACAGTTACAATGCTGTAGAGTTTGGTCATGAATAATACCTGATAATATCCGTTTTGATTGTGTAATGTTCCACTAGAAATAATAAATCCTGCTATGTTTTGTTTAGAAGACAATTAACTTTCTATTAAAAAGTGGTAGGGGTGTACTTATTTATGGGCGATACAGTACTTAGTTAAATCTGTTACACGGTTAACCTAACCGTACTACATCAAAACCTGCACTAATCAAAGCCTCATTATTTAAGGTATTACTGTATTGAACATATGAGTGGCTGCGCATAAGAGCCCAACAAACTATTTTAAAAGTTGATGTTTTCGTTATTTTTAGAGCTACAATTCTCATTATGATGCTGCATTGATTCATAAAGTTTTCAAGCTTCAAAATAAAATAAAAAACTGAGCATTGTAGCTCTAAAAATAACGAAAATATCAACTTTTCAAAAATGGCTTGTCTGGCACTTATGCGCGGAAACTCATATAAAAATTCTGTTAATGCTGATAATAAAAGTCATTGTAAATAAATAAAAGAAGATATGTCCGATAGTAGATGTTGTTGTTGTTGTTGTTGTTCCAGCAGACCAGAGAGTAAAACTGGGGAAAAATTGGACAATTGTAGAATTTCCGGAGTTTGCCTAAGAACTGAAATAGTGGAACATGAAGGTGACAGTTGCACCAATCATTATTTGCACCACCCTTTCCATGCAAGGAGTGTAGAGAATAAGAAAAGAAAAGCATATCACATAGTGGATGTGGTAGTCTCAGCAAACTAGTGAGCGAGAGAGAGAAAACGTGTGTGTGAGAGAGTAAAAGAGTGTGTGCGAGAGAGAGTGTGAGAGAGATTGAATTAATGGTTCAGTTCAAAATTCCGAGAACGTGACTAAGAGGTTACAGCAGCCGAAACATTGTGACTATATCAACCAGGAGCGTAGCTGGAGAATTGGGGGCCCGGGAGCTTGGCTCCTTCAGCCCCACCCCCCACACTCCCTCCAACATTTAGTACAGTGGTTCCAAACTGGGTGCCTCGGACCCCTGAGGGTCCACAAAGGTATTACTTGGGATCTGTGGGCAGACCTTTCAAAAGCTTGGGGTCCGTGAGCTTGGTTAGTATGCAACCCTTTCAAAAGCCTAGCTAGAGATTTGAGGGCCCGCGGGGGAGGGCCCATCTCCAACATTTAGTGAGATTTGTTATTGTATAATGTTAGTAGAAATGCAGTAGGTGAACTAGTATTCACAAAGCTTTTGCCCCTCCTCCTCCACTGGGGGAGGGCGATTTTAAATTGCCCCTCTTTTCCCTCAGCTATGCTCTTGATAATAACCAAGATGGGGTAAACAGTTCGAATAAGTCACTGTATAATTCCTACCCTCAGAAATTCAGACAGAAATCTCTTTCTAGAGTTTCAACGCACAACATACAGATTAAATGCCGAAACTTGCTAAAATAATTTAAGTACAAAAATGCATAATTCTGTATTTAATCATTAAATATTTTCCCCTACCGACAGAAGTATTTAGTTATTTGTAAAGAAAAGGTTTAACAGGAGAGTGGTCAGGGGCGTAGCTGGGGATTAGGGGGTCCAGGGGGCTTGACTTCTTGAGAGGCCCCCTCCAACATTTAGTGAGATTTGTTATTGTATAATAAATAATAATAAACAGAAATGCAGTAAATGAACAACTACTCACAAAGATGTAATTAGTTTACGCATGCCGTCGAAAATGACGGCTTATATGAAACATGAAGAGCGTAGCTCCAAAACGCGATAAGCGCCATTTTGAAAAACAATGTGTTTAATTAAATTAAAAATCAAATTCTGTATT
>VCCN01006872.1:3470511-3499140 GCA_006491835.1 Architeuthis dux | reverse complement strand
ATAAACCAGTGTACTGGTGTGGATTATAATTATTCTACAATATTAGATTGAAATGACTATTCGGAAGACCTTGTTGCATGCATATTATTAATCAATAAACACACCCACAACCAGATTTGGATTATATATAACAGACAATCTTTCTGAAGAAGCCAGAATGAATTGGCGAAACGTCAACATAAACTAGGAAATCTCACTTGCGTCTGGTCATATTTCATTTTGTTCATATCTCTCTTTCTCTCTATATCACTTTCTATCTGTATAAAGCAGGGGGTCTTCAACGTGGGCGATTTTCGGTGGGCGGTAGTTTGCTTTGAAGAAAACTAATAGGCACATTAATGTTATGTTAGGTGGGGGCTTACATGTACTCTCTTTAAAATATGTCAAAGGGGGCGGTGAGCGAAAAGAAAAGGTTGAATACCCCTGGTCTAAAGCAACTGTTGCAGTTGTGAGCTAGCTTATCCCATTAGCTGCTTCCCAATTGTCGTCCTGTGGCAGACTAACCTAAGATCATAAGATTAGCGGATATCTATTACAAACTGTCAACCAACTGTCAACATAGGTTTCTTCAGTTTTTAAGCTGGTCTTGCTGGCAGGCTATGTATGTATATTGCGTACTGGCCGCACCAATGGAGCTGGAGGACTGAAAATGTAAACAAATAGGTTTTTAGTAGGGATTTCAATTCACAATGTAAGTCTATGCTAAATTGGTCCCTTAGTATCTGTCCGGTAGCATTCGGACATTTTTAGTGATCACTGTCCAGAAAAAGGCAAGTAAAGTAACTTATTCATTGATCTCCGCTTTTCCCAATTTTTTAATTGATCACCCCTAACTTAGCATGCTGCCAAAATTGGTCATGTGACGGTTTCTATTGAGTGACTAACCAGACGTGTCCTTACTCTTCTGTTTACCTCTTGCTACCTTAACAGAGTTTGCACCCATACTTTTTTTTCCATTACTTCGGACAGATATCAATTAAAATCACTGCGGCGGGGCAACCCTTTTATTCAGTTTTCCAGTTCGTGAGTTCGAGACGTATCATTGACATGGAAAACAAAGTCCCTGAAAGTAGCCGAATTCACGAATACAGAATTAAAAACAGTCATTTTGCTTTCTTTTTCCAGAAAAACATACGGAATGAAACAGGTCTGATTTGTCACTCAATAGAAACTGTCACATGTGTGTTGAGGGTAATCAATTGGAAAAAAGGGGTGATCAAGGAATAAGTTAGTTCTCCCGGCTTTTGTTTGTCAGTGATTATTAAAAAAAAGTCTGATATTAAAAAAAAAGCGTGAATGCTGCCGGAAACTAAGGGACGAATTTAGCATAAACTTACATTGTAAAATTGAACCCGGCTAAAAATCTATTTGGGAGGGATTTTCAAAAACAGGAAACGTCTTTTCTAGACATAATGAGTAAATGTTTAAATGTTCAATCCTCTAGCACCATTGGTGCGGCCTGTACGCGGGACACATACATATATAGCAAGCCAGCCAGATTCACGTAAAAACCGAAGAAACACAGATAAATAGATATCCGTCTATAGCCAGACCCACTTAAAAACTGAAGAAACCTACGTTGACAGTTTTGGTTTCCCATATGAAAAACTTTGAGTTGATGCAGTGATTAATTAAATGAAGACACTGTTGTTTAGAACAATTTGTCTCAACTTTGGCCGAGTTACCAGCATCTGAGCTTTCCCATCGAAAACAATCACTTTTACAATTTGATCGAATCTTATGTACACCAATTATGTAAGTACAACCACGAAAAATAACTGTAGCTATCTTTTATTCTGGTATCTTATTGATGAAATATTCGGCGTGCATTCGTTCTTGTTTGTCGGCGGCTTTGAAAGGAAATAGTGAAGTTAAATTATGACTATATTTTCGAAATACAGATATCCCCCGCTTTTCGAAAGCTATCTATCTATCTATCTATCTATCTATCTATCTATCTATCTATCCCACTTTGTTCATATCTATCTATATATCTATCTATCTATCTATCTAATCATATCATATCATATCATATTTTCTGAGGTCTGGGAATACTCAAAGGTGTTTCCCATATAAACTAACCTTAAATGCTTATTCACTTTACACGATTCCGATTTACGAAACGTTTATATTTATCTATAGTAACGCTCTACCATTTGATAGCGAGGGAATATTCACTTTGTACATACGAGTTAGGATCTCACTAAATGGTTGAAAGTGTAGTTTGTTTCCATAATTAGAAACCATCAACCAGAACTTTCACCATAGGTTTCTTCAATCTTTAAGTGAGTCAGCCAGCCAGACAATCTATCTATATGTGTCGCGCGTACAATGGAGCTAGGAGGCTGGACATTTAAACATCTACTCCTTAGTATGTGTGTTTTGAAAATTCGACCCCAAAAAGTTTTTTTTTTGAAGGGGTGGAATTTAAAATGTAACTTGATGCTAAATTGTTCCCTTAGTTTGTGTCCAGCAGCATTCACACTTGCTCTTTTGAAAATTAAGACTTTTTTAAGGATCATCACCCAACAAAAGGCGAGAGAAGTAATTTATTCATTGATCAAATCTTTTACCAATTTCTTTATTTGACCACCCCCAACACGGCATGCTACCAAAAGACGTTGGTCACGTGACGGTTTCTATTGATTGAGTAACCAGACCTGTTGTGTTTTCCTTTCATTTGTGTGTGTGTGTGTGTGTGTACGTACCGAACCTGTATCAGTCGTTTTTAGAATCCCCTGACCATCAAATAATAATTATTAGAGAAAAGAAATGACTAAAATCATTCGTTTGCTGAAAAATATTAATCAAAACTGCTTAGAGATCCGATCATAAAACGATTAAAAAAAGTTATTCTGTTTTGTCGCTTTCCAAAAAAACAATCTTTCTTTTTTTACCTCTGCCAACGTAGTTGGGAGGTATATGTATTCGGTCGTGTCCTTCTTTCCGTCCGTCTGTCTGTCCCACAAGATATTTCCAAAAGTACTCAATGAATTTCAATGAGATTTTGTGGCTAATGGGGCAAGGAAGATCTGTTTAAATTTGATTTTAGGGCGGATCCAGCAATTCTTTTCTGATCGTGAGATATCTTCTGTTTCTTTCCATGACTGTTCACACGATATCTCCAAAGGTTCTCAATGAATTTCAATGAAATTCTGTGGAAGCGTGAACAATAGTATACGGAAGAAGTGATTGAATTTTGGGGCAAACTACTCCCACTAACAATGGTGTTGGCAGAGGTATGCGCTGAGTGCTTTCTATTTTGTTGTTGCATTTGTTTGAAATGCATTTTGGTCACTTCTGACTGACTAAGACAACGTACCACGCTGGTTGTAACAGCTACTCTACTACTGCTTGGGTGGTAAGGTAGTTATAGGAGAGTAATTTCCCCACGTGATCTCTCACGCATGTATTTTCATACCTTTCCTAAGGGTATTAGTGCAAAGTGAACATAAGCAGCCTCAGCCGGAATTTGATCACGGTTTGCCGATTCAATGTTCCGAGCTGATTACCGTTAAGCTAACACCTCCACGCTTGCATATATAAATCGCCAGCATGAAAATGAATGGGCAGTCTCTAAGCATAATCTTAGATTCCTTTCCATTCTCTCTTCACACTCTGTTGTCGCCTCTGACTGACTTGGTTTTACACAAATGTACGAAAGAGTTTATGTATATACCGATGTATTGTAAAAATGCACGTCCCTAAATTATGCAACATACTCACGAGGAAGGCTGAAAAACATATCGTTTGAAATGTTGTAGGGAGAACAACGAAGATTAAGATACAAGTTCGAATTATTTTAGATATAATCTAATGTCCATATGTATGTCTACTAGTAACAAATATTGACTAAAAATGAGGATATACGGCTCCATCGTTTACACAACGTATGTAAACGAAACGTTTTCACTATTACGTAGTCAAGTTTTCATCATCAGCCGTTATAAGTCCACTGCTGGACAAAGGCCTTTCCCATCACCCTCCATGACGACCTATCCTGCCACGTCTTGCCGGCAAACTTTTCTATTTCGTCCCTCCATCTTGTGTCTGGTCTTTTCCTACTGCGTTTACTGTCCATTGGTCACCAATCGATTAGTCGTTTCCCCCATCTATTGTCATCTCTTATTGCTGGGTGACCAGCCCATCTCCATTTTTGTTGCTTAATTATTTGTATAATATCCTTCCCGCTAGTCCTCCCTCTGATCCATGTTGATCTTTCTCTATCTCTTAGAGTTATCCCTAGCATTGTTCTTTCCATGGCTCTCTGTGCTGTTCTGAGTTGGTTCTCAGCTCGTTTTGTTAATTTCCATGTTTCGCACCCGTAAATCATGGCTGGTATTATGCAACCGTTGTATACTTTACGCTTTAAGCACATTGACAATGTGCTCTTCAGAATGTCTCTATTCATACCAAATAGATTCCAAACTATCGTTATGCGTCTTTTTATTTCGCGTTCATGGTCTTTCTCTAGTTTTATTACCTGTCCTAGGTAGATGTATTAATCAACCTCTTCTAGAGTCTCTCCTTCTATTTTTATGGCCTTTTTCGGTACTTTATCGTTGAACATGTTAGCTGATCTAAATAGGGAAAGTAAAAAAGAAAAGAAAAGTAGGCTTAAAGATGAACAGAACAAAGACAAAAGTAATGTTCAACGATAAAGTCAAGTTTTAGTATTTAGTAAATACTCGTAAAAATCGTTTTAACTCATCTTTTGATGCTCTATCGTTTGGCGAAAACATATTCAAATTAGAAAGCACCCAGAGAGAGAATACATCTGCCAACCCCAGTTTCACTAAAAACTAAATGAAAGTAAGTTCAGAAATAGTTTTGTCAGTAGGATTACTAGTATCCCCCCCTATTCCATTTATTAAGTTGCAATAAAGAATAATTTCAAATAATAACTTTATTTTACGTAATTAGACAGCTTCATACTAAGAATTAGTTTAATTTCATAATTGTACATCTGCTGCTGTGTATTTGTTGCTCAAAGAAAATAATTAGGAACACATCATTTGAAATTCCAATTGATTACAAAACAAAATAATAATTCTGCTATCGTAACATATATACTGTTGATGGAAACACTATCAGTTCTCTGATAGCAGGTTTAGTTACCCGTTTATCACCTGTTTGGTAACGAAGTTGTTATACTGTACAGCAGTGTACACCGTGATTATATTCTCAGACCCCGATTAGGGTGTTAACCAGCGTTCTCACTAGCCATTTAACAGCTAATTCCCAATATAGACCTAATTCCAATTTCTCAATTAAGCTGAGTTCCATTTTGATCGTTTTGGACATCTTTTCATCATTTTAAGTGTCTTTTTGGCCAAAATTTAATCAGTTGTTCCTTAGGCCAAGGAATCCATTGATAGCTTTTGGAGATAGTATATGGGCAAACATTTACGTCTTTAACTAATGGAAAACGCAGTATGTGTGTACCTCTTCTGCTGAACTGCAGTATAAAACAAGATAGATAATATGATAATTTTCCTAGTTGATTACTTTTGTCCTTGGTTCATGTCGTGCGATTGCATTCGGCAATGCAAAACCTAATGGGAAAAAGAAAATATATTATTGGTTTTTCGTCCTCGTAGTGCTTTCACTGTGGCTTTCGGTAAAAAGGAACGCAATTTGGAGACGCAAAATGGCCGAGAACGTGGGAAGTCTGGAAACACGTCAATGCCTTCTTATGCTCAGAGTCACAATAAATTGCTTTGGCCGCAGCGATAAAGAAGACAAATACCAATAAACAAAGGCAAAACCTATTTACATAAAATGACTACAGCAAAGTTTTTAAGATATCTAAGTGCTTTTCAATGTGTTGAGAGTTGCACTCTGAGTCGCTGGTTCTTTTGTTAGTCTATCACTCTATGCCAGTACCAAAGCAATTCGAATCTCACAGCACATACCTACAAAAGCTGCATTTTCTTTAGAAAAGCAATTAAGAGAAAGGCTTCGGCATTCTGGGATACTGGCATAAACATTCGCCCGAAAAGTGGTCCCTAAGTGGCAATATTTATGTCAGTTAAGTATATATGCGAACTTGGAAGCCAACCAGCCAGGTTTTGAATGATGTTACACAATCGGCCGAACAGGGCTTCATGATATGGGCTATATGACGGCCTATACTGCATCTGGGGACTTCGGAGTCGGGTAAAGGAAACGATTAATGATTTTAAACGAGGATAAAATATTCGATATTTGTTTTCTTTTCGGTCAATCCAATAACGTTTCGGCCGAATCATTCTATGTACTTCTTAATCCGTAATATACGTAAGGAAAGAAAATCTCTTTTATCGATATTTTTCTCCGACGGTGCAAAGCAAAAATGAAAAACGTTTAAATTTAGCCCCAACGAAGAAAATAGACTGAAAAAAGACACTCTTTGTCCTTACGGATATTACCCCTGACGAATCCCGTAGAATGATTCGGCCGAAACGTTTTGTTAACATCAAAGATGGTTGGTTCGTCCGAATAAAGGTCCGAATGTTAATAGCCCTTCTCAAAGTTATAGATAATACGCGGATAAAATGTCCTTCTTTACTACTGCCACTGTTTTTTCATCATCATCAGCAGCAGCCATTTAATGTCCATCGTTGGACATAGACCTTCCCCAAGATTCGCTCTATCATGGGCGTCGCGGAGCCAATACTTTCTGAACTTGTCTAGTTCGTCTCGCCATCTTATTTCTTGCCGGCCACAATTTCGCATACGATCTCTGGGGATCCACGTTGTGAGTCGTGATGTCCAGCGGTGGTCTGACATTCTTGAGTTTTCTAATGGATTCTATAATATCTCTTGCTCCTGTTTTCTCTAATATACTGTGCTGTTTTGTGATCTCTCCATTTGATGTTGAGCATGACCTTTCCTCTGCACGTTGCATGGTTCTCAGTTTGAGGGTTTGGTTAGGTTTCACCTCCATAGGAGACTATCGGGAGGACGCATTGGTCTTATACCCTTCTTTTTAGGACTACTGGGATTTTCTTGTTCGAAAGCTTGCCAACATAGTGATTCTTCGCCTGATTTCTTCTTTTGAGAATTTCATGGAGATTCATTGTCCTAGGTAGATGTAATGGTTTAAGTTTTTCAGCACTGCATTTCCGATTTTGATCGTTGTCTTTATCCTGAACATGTCTGTTGTACATGGCCTGTGTTTTAGTTAAGTTCGTGTAATGACCGACTTTTTTTTCTTTATTCATTCAGTTCGTCTAGCATTATTTGGAGATCACGAAGCTTCTCCGATAAAAGACGATGTCGTCTGCAAATCTGAGATTACTTAGGTATTGGCCGTCTATTCTGATTTTCTTTTTCAAATTGCACAAAAGATAGAAAAAATGAGAATAATGACAATCCATAAAGTTAGTTTAATCGGCTGGCTTTCCGTAGAGTAATGTTCGCAAGCTAATCTGTCAGACGGATATGACTGTAGAAAGTGTGATCTTCACAGGGTTCACCTATGGCCTTGTGCTCTACTAAACTAAGTTTTGTGAACAAAACCCTGTCTGGTGAGTGACTCTTTTCCACCGTCGCCTGTGATTAATGATCAAACCGAGTCTGGTTTCCTTAATTTTATTGGCTGAGAAATATTGCACGGTATGTGCTGATTGGTCAGGAGATTTTATGTTTGGTGTCAATAATTTTTTGTTGTGGTCTTGATCCCACATTTTATACAAAAGAGATTTTATCTCATTTACGTTCTCAAATTGATGGTGTTCACTTGCAGAGTCTTCTAGAAATGCGGTTTTGTGTCATGAAAATCTCGGAAGAAAAAGAAAGCTGCAACAGCAAAAGATACAGGTCTGGTTAGTCACTCAATATAAATCGTCACGTAACTAACATCTCTTGGCAGCATGCCGTGTTGGGGGTTATCAATTAAAAAATGGAAAAAGAGGTGATCAATTAATAAGTTAATTCTTTCGCCTTTTGTTTGGCAGTGATGACTAAAAAAGTCTGGGTTTAAAAAGAAAACAAAAAAAAAACGAGCATGAATGCTGCCGGACACAAACTTAGTGACAATTTAGCCTAAAATTACACTGCTTATTGAACCCCTACTAAAAACCTATTTAGGCGGATTTTCAAAAAAAAAAACAAAATTTCTTTCTAGACATAATAAAGAATAATTGTTTAAACTTTCAGCCCTCTAACTCTATTGGTACGGCCTATTCATGTGATACATACATAGCCAGACAGACCAACTTAAAAACTAAAGAAACGTGTGTTGACAGTTTTGGTTGACGGTTTCTATTAATTATGGATTATTTCTCAATTTCAATGTTAAAATCCTCCAGTTTGACCTTCATATTTCCAGTGCTAAGTCCGATAAGCCTTTTGGTCAGATTTCATGGAAATTCAAATATATCCTTGAATCCTTTCCCGGTGATTAACTAGGATTAAAATAAAATAGATATATGGAATAAGATAAGTGATCAGTTATTCATTATTATCCAGGCATTGTTTAGTTCAGTGGTTCCCAACATTTTCGAGTCATTCCCCATAATAACATTACTAGTATTCCACCCCTTCCATTTATTAAGTTGCAACAAAGAATAATTTCAAATAATAACTTTATTTTACGTATAATTAGACGGCTTCATAATTTATAATTTTATAATTGTACATCTGCTGATGTGTATTGGTTACTCAAAGAAAGCAAGCGAAAATAATTAGACCACATCATTTGAAATTCCAATTTATTACAAAAAAATAAGAATAAGTAACTGATATACAAATCAATGTGATCTCTGTTCTTGTCTTTTTGGTACTAGCATATCTTAAATCATTCTCAACTTGGTTTCGAGCCTTCGACTTGATAGATAGAAGTGCAAACCCCTTCTCTTTTAGTTTTACCTAATAACCTTACCCCCCCTTGGGGGGAATTCCCCCCCAGTTGGGAACCACTGGTTCAGTTGATCTAAATCGACCAAATAGCGAAAGGTACTCATTCCGAACTTAAATAGTCCAGAGGCTTCAAAGTAATCCTGCTTTGTCAAAAGAATTATAGGCTATTATAGGGATGAAAACGACGCGCTCATTGGTCAATTTGAATGTACTTTCCGGCTTAGCTTTACGCCAGCCTATTTTAAAGCTATTTCATTCATATGATCTATCTCTAGAGCCCAAAGACCTTGGCAAATATCTGAAATTGTCAATTTTGTGCGACTGCCTCATTCGTCTACTGTATTAGAAACCGTCAACCAAAACTGTCAACATTTCTTCAGTTTTCAAGTCGATCGGGCCGACTATGTATGTATGTACCACGCGCACAGGCCGCAGCTAGAGGGCTGACGTTTTTAAAATACTCCTTATTATGTCTAGAAAAAAACGTTTACTTTTGTTTTTTTGTTTGTTTTTGAACCCCCCCTCCAAAAAGAAAAAAAATAGGTTTTTAGTGAGTGGTTCAATTTAAAATGTTAATTTATGCTAGTTTGTGCCCGGCGTTCACGCTTGTTTTTCATACTTTTTAGTTCTCCAACAAAAAGTGAGAGAAGTAACTTATTTATTGATCACCCCCAACACGGCATGCTGTCATAAGACACTGGCCACGCAACGGTTCCTATTGAGCGACTAACCAGACCTGTTTCATTTTATGATCTCTTTGCTCGTAAATGCCGGCAAATGAAGACATATGCAGTGACAATATCACCCCCATTATCATTTACAATCTTAAGGGCCTAACTTTGCCGGGCCGACCAATTCTCATTTATTTTGGCAATTCTCACCTTTTAACTACGCACGGTGAATGCTCTGGCTAGGACGCCTGAAACGCTTGCGGCCGTATCGCGACGTCTATGTATAATATTTTCAAATGCAGATGTAGACCTATATTTTAAGTAGTATCATCATCATCAGCAGCAGCAGCAACAGCAACAGCAGCAGCCATTAAAAGTCCACTACTGAACAAAAGGCTTCCCACCTACTTCAATGACGACCACGATTGCGCTGACCTCTGACATGACTTACCGGCAAACCTTTCTATCTCATCTTTCCATCGTGTATCTGGTCTTTTACTAGTGCTTTCCCCATGGGCACCAATCGGTTAACCTTTTGCTCCATCTGTTGCCATATCTACTTGCTAAGTGTCCAGCCCATCTCCATTTTTGTTGCTTAATATTTGTGCCTTGTTAGTCTCCTCGTATGTGTTGGTGTCGTTCAGTAAGGAGGTGATCTTATGGGTGTAGGTATATGTGTCCATGATGATAACGCCGCCGTCCTTGTCCGAGGGTGGGATGTGTAAATCTAGCAAAGGAAGACAAAATACACATCACACCCTCAGACAAGGGCGGCGGCGTTGTCATCATGGACACACCTACCTACACCCATAAGATCACCTCCTTACAGAACGACACCAACACATACGAGGAGACTAACAAGGCACCCATCGACAAAGAAACTAACAATTTCTTAATTAGTTGTATAATATACTCCACCCTAGCCCTCCCTCGGATCCATATTGATTTTTCTCTCTTAGATGTATCCCCTGCATTGCTCTTTTCATGGCCGTCTGCGTGATTCTAAATTGGTTCTCAGTTCTTTTATTTAAACCATTTTGGATTCGCCGATGTCGTTTCCATCGGAGGAAATACAAAACATGTTGACTGATCTAAATAGGGAAAGTAAAAAGTAGGGTTACAGATGAACAGAACAAAGGCAAAAGTAATATGCAACGATAAAGTCCCCCAAAGAACATAATGGAGAGGCTCTAGAAATGAAATAAAACGACGCATAGTGATATGTTGGAAAGCATTCGGCATGAATAGAGACATATTGAAGAGCACCTTGCCAATGTGCTTAAAGCGTAAAGTATACAGTGAATGCATAATACCAGATATGACATATGGATGTGAAACATGGAAATTAACAAAGCGAACTGAAAAAGAACTTAGAATCGCACAGAGAGTCATGGAAAGAGCAATGCTAGGAATAATACTAAGAGATAGAAAAGGATCAACATGAATCAGAGGGAGGACTAGAGTGAAATATATTATACAAATAATTAAGCAACAAAAATGGAGATGGACTGGTCCCCTAGCAAGAAGAGATGACAAAAGATGGGGGGAAAGACTAACCGATTGGTGCCCATGGGACAGTAAACACAGTAGGAAAAGACCAGACACGCGATGGAGGGACGAGATAGAAAGGTTTGCCGGTAAGACATGACTGAGGTTAGCACCATCTAGGTTGTCATGGAAGGAGATGGGAAATGCCTTGTGTATTATATTGGATGTATGATACACTTATGCATCAATATCCTCGTAGACCTTAGTTACGATCCGAAGAGAGCTCAATACAAAGGTAGAGCGGGTATTTGTGGGAATCAGTTTTAATGGTTCATTACAAGCTGTACTGATGGTTTCACATATAAATTTTCACAATGAACATTTGAGTGTTATTTCCAATTGTTTTTATACATCTAGTTGTTTTCTGAATGGCTAGTTGATTCGTCCAATGGATATCCGTGCTTCATGTGGGCGTGTTCTATGTATTTTGTTGTTATGCGATTGGCTGTTTGGTCCCTCCAATGAGTATCTGTTTTATTTTGGGCGTGTTTTTATGTTTTATGTTTGGCGGCTCGTTAATCTTACTGTTTTATGGTTCTGAGTGGTTAATCCGGGTAATGTTTTTTTAAACATCTTATCTCTTTTATGGTGTTGCTGTGGTGCCCTTATTCCCGGTCAGAAATGTGTATCTTATATTCTGGCTGGCTAGGCGCTTTATCTAGAGTCTGGCTCTGATACTATTACTATTTTTTAATTTTATTTTGTGTATTTTTGTGTATTTTAGTTTCTTATTTTGTCTAGTTGTTCTTGGTATACTTTTTATTTTAATTTTATTTCCTATCTTTATTTTTTTACATTAATTTTAATTTTATTTTTTCACTCTTTAAGGATATATATAGAACCAACCAAATAACGTCCTCTTGACGTAAGGTAGTGTTGCAGATCATTACTACCGAATAGTAAGTTGGATCCTCTCTGGTTTGCCCATACTTGTTACCATATGCTAAACTGAGTAAATAACTATATAAACCAAACAAATATTTTGAACCGAATTTCAATGGCATATGAACAGTACCAGCCAGTGTAATAACAAAACAACTATTTTAACATAACGTGAAAGATTATTGATTCACTCATCAGCTGATAATTTTGAGATTAAAAATCGCAAATATTCTCTCGTCGAACTGATAGATAAACAGTTTAAGTGAGCTTTGCCCACCAGACTACAACGAAAAGTGAAATGAACTTTGAATTACATAAATAGTCCACTGTCTGATAAGTCGGTTTGAGGCCCATATCTTCAGCTTGACCGCTCGAGTGAATTGATAATTTTGGCCACCTGGCTTAACAAACTGACCTTGCCGGATGCATTGGTGTTTGGTTAACACGATTTCTTAGATTGAGCAAAAGGACTGTCAGAATTTGATACTTCAGAAAGTTGTTACCAGAAATGGAATGAAGACCACCTGTCGTTGAAAATGCTTTGTATTTTATCCACACAAGCGAGTGAGTTCGATTCACACTGGGTGTACAATAGAGGTAGCTTTGTTCCACTAAACTATGAATAAAATTACAGAAAGATGTTGCGCTTGAAAGAAACTAAATGGTGTCTCATAACACCTAGCAACGCGATTTTTGTTCCTGGGTAGTGAGTGTTATTCTCTGATTGCTTATGTATAAAAAGTATAGAAAATAGCTATTATTCCTTTCAAACTTAGCTTTTATGGCCAGGATAGTGATATTCATACGTAAGTATTTTTCTTACTTTATGTAATTTAAAATGTCCAAATTTTCTCGTTGTCCAATTGAAAATAAGTAAATTTCGAAATATTATTGTCCTGGTCGCAAAAGCAAAGTTTAAAGAAAATAATTGACATTTTCTAAACTTTTTAGACATAATCAATCAGAAAATAACACTTATTACCCAGGAACAAAATAAATTATCTTATGAGACAGCCTTTAGTGTTTATTCTACTACTCCTATTTATTATTTAATTAAATCTGACTAGGTTTTACCATCATCTTAATTTCAGTTGTTTTTATATACAACTTTCAATTCGGGCCGTTGTTTCTACGGATCTACGAATAACAGCGCGGTCGGATAATAAAGAATAAACCTTCGGTAGAAACAACAGACTTAATTGAAAGTTGTATACACAACAACCGAAATTAAGATGAAGGTAAAACTAGTCAACTAAATAATGTTACAATTACTTCATCCCATGATGATGATGAGATAAAAAATAATGATGATACTATAAATAATAATATATAATATCAAAAAAATAGATTAGTCTTATTTAATTCGGTTAACTTCTCTTGTCTTACGACAAAAGGGGCCCGAGAGAGTCGAAGGGTGCCTGGGTATTAAACTTCTAAGTCGATATGATTTGTCCATTTAATAAAATAGGTTGACACCATCGTTTACCAGTGAACGTATATATTATGGCAAGCTAAAAGGGTTATATAGCACACGAAAACAAGATGGCTAAAGGACGAAGGTGTTTGCGTGTGTGTGTGTAGGGGGGGGGGGCTTTGCACCACCTTATAAGATACGCCCCCGGAGGCCCGGTTTGTGAGTACTGTGATTATTGCTCATCGCTGGAAATCAATGGACAACAAGATTCCCCACATATCCATCCTCAGTATTCTTACGGACTTTAACACTGATATGATGTGAATATTCGTCTCTTCATCTCTCTCTCTCACAGTCTCTTCATCTCTCTCTCTCTCTCTCTCGCTGTCTCTTCATCTCTCTCTCTCTCTCGCTGTCTCTTCATCTCTCTCTCTCGCTGTCTCTTCATCTCTCTCTCTCTCTCTCACAGTCTCTTCATCTCCCTCTTTCCCTCGCTGTCTCTTCATCTCTCGCTGTCTCTCTTCATCTGTCTCTCTCTCTGCCTCTGTCTCTCTCTCTGTCTCTTCATATCTATCTATCTATCTATCTCTAAGGTTGACATGCCGCTAAACCCAACAAATCAAACCAAATCTATCTATCTATCTATCTAACTATCTATCTCAGTCTCTTCATCTCTCTCTCTCGCAGTCTCTTCATCTCTCTCTCACAGTCTCTTCATCTCTCTCTCAATCGCTGTCTCTCCATCTATCGCGGTCTCTTCACCTCTCGCTGTCTCTTCATCTGTCTCTCTCTGTCTCTGTCTCTGCCTCCGTCTCTCTCTCTCTCTCAGTCTCTTCATATCTATCTATCTCTAAGGTTGACATGCCGCTAAACCCAACAACCCAAACCAAATCTATCCATCTAACTATCTATCCCAGTCTCTTCATCTCTCTCTCGCATTCTCCATCATCTCTCTCTCGCATTCTCTTCATCTCTCTCTCTCTCTCAGTCTCTTCATATCTCCCTCGCTGTCTCTTCATCTGTCTCTCTCTCTCTGTCTATGTCTCGCTCTCTCAGTCTCTTCATATCTATCTATCTCTAACGCTGACATGCCGCTAAACCCACCAAACCAAACCAAACCAAATCAAATCTATCTATCTCATTCCCTTCATAGATATCTAAGTACATTACCTATCCGTATACTCCGAAGTGAAATTGTTGGCACAGTTGCAAACCAAGTAGCCAGACGAACTGCCTTACATACTTAATATCTATTCCTGTACCATTGAATATAATCTTGAAAGCCACACTTAGTGACTAAACCGACAGATTGTCTTCATCATTTGTGATCAAATGCAAGTACCACAAAGATTTTGAATGCAAACCCTCTTAGCAGGTAGACCCTCACGAAATTGAGAGATTCATCATCATCATCACCATCATCACCCAAGATCTCGATCGTGGGCGTCGCGGCGCCAATATCTCCTGATCTTGTCTAAATCGTCACGCAATCTTATTTTTGCCGGCCACAATTTCCCACATGATCTCTGTGGATCCAAGCTGTGAGTCTAACGGTTGTCTGACATTCTTGCAACATGACCTGTCCATTGCCATTTGAGGTTTCTAACGGATTTTATGATTCCTGTTTTTTCTCTAATATGCTGGGCTGTCTTGTCACTCCATGTGATGTTAAGCATGATCCTTTCTTGTGCATGGTTCTTAGTTTGAGAGCCAATCTTTTGGTTGGATTCCATATTTCAGCTCCACATATGACTATCGGGAGGATTCATTGGTTGTAGGCCCTTCATTCAAAACTAATGGGATCCTTTTGTTCTTGAATGTTGAGATCTCTCGCTAGTTAGTATACAGACTTATACAATCTACCATACCCAATAGTACAAATATATTATAAATGTACCTTAACGAATTATGACTTAACCTCACAACTATGAACCAGTTGATAAGTAAAATTATTTACGTATAAACAAATTTACGAACTTACCTGTATTTATACCTTCTCTCCATCCCTATTATTATCTAACTTCCAATTTACCTATTGTAAAACTCCAGGTCAGAGTTGACTTTACTACGTAACAACAGAGAATCAAAGGATATTGAGGGCGCTGAAGATTCAACAGTATTTGTTTGCCCTCTCACCGAGACGTGTTGCATACCAAAGCAGAAAGAATACAAGATAAAAGTTAAAGTTGTTTGGCAACTCCTCCAAATAGCAGTGTTAGTCAGTCTTTTAAATTTCATTGATCGATAATGAACAAGATTTTAGCAGGGTAGAAAAATACTTTGTTGGTTCATTTACGTTAATTATACAAGCAACATTTCTGTTTTGTTCAAATACATATAAGTAGTACTATATATATGAAATCAAATATGATAATTATAAGACATAAGTTGGGAACCTATATTTGCTCGGCGCCGGTGTGAACGATTGCCATTCATATATATCTCAGCCGTCATAGGACTACTGCTGGACTAATGTCTTCCCCATCTCCTTCAATGAATTTGACTCTGCCACGTCTTACCGTATGTGTCTGGTCTTTTCTTACTGCGTTTACTGCCCCATGGGCACCAATAGGTTATTTTTCTTGCTAGGTGACCAGCTCATCTCCATTTTTGCTGCTTAATTAGTTCCCTTTAGAAAGACCAGTTGGTTTCATTAGTCAACTCAAAATTCTTACGGGGCTCTATTACGAAATAAAACGAGAAATAGGGTAAGACAAACATAAAGAAAGTAATGATTAAGTAGGAGAAAGATAAGATTAAAAAAAAGAAATGGACAGATTAATATTTTATCCCTCGCAACGATCCATGCTGGGTAGTAGAAATGACATAAAAGGGTGTTTTGTATACTTGGGTGACCTAGTTTGTTCGGATGAAAGTTACTTATGTGGCCGTGGGCTGGTGTTGTGTTAAGTAGGTGGTGGTGTTTGGTGTGATTTATGTTTCCTGGAAGTTCTGTCCATATAAGTGTGCATACACATATCCTGACCCCATAGACCCTATGGGGTCAGGATATGTGCCTGTGCGCGTGTGTTCCTTCTATTGAATCAGGGGGTTCTGGTGTGTGTATATATCTGGGTATGTATATGCTTATGTGTGTTTGTCTGTATATATATTTGGGTTTGTGTGTGTATATATATATATGTGTATGTGCCCAGTGTATGTATGTGATATAACCTGTGTTCTATCCAATACCTTTTTTGTGTGTGATTGTTTATGATTTTGATGTTGTGTTTTAGAGTGAGCTTATTTAAGGGTGTTGCAAGTTGGAAATACCCAGGTCCTTGGTGTATCGTATCGCATTCGGATATCAGCGCAGCCTCAATCACATACAAACATTGGACACATACACACACAAGCAGCACACACGCTTATACACACACACTTTTATCCAGAGAGAGAGAGAGAGAGAGAGAGAGAGAGAGAGAGAGAGAGAGAGAGAGAGAGAGAGAGAGAGAGAGTGTTTAAAATATAAGAAGCAATATAGCAACATTCAGGTTGCATCCCGTCTACGGATGAATACTGTCTCTGCTCTATCAAGCAGACTGGCCTGCAAATCGGATTCTGTTACCAACCTAACATTGTCAGTACTACTTAGTAGACAGTATATATCGTAATATACATTTAATCACACAAATGCAGACAGAGCCACACACGCACACACACTAACACACGAAGACACACCGGCATACACTAATATACATACACACAAAGAAACATCACCCTACGCACGCTTATAAATGCACACAGACATCTATCTGGTCTAGGCCAGCGATTCTTAACCTTTTTTGCTCCATTCTGCATCTCGACAGTTCAGAGAATGTGATGCCCTCGCCCCTTACTGAAAAAAAGCAATTTAATTATATATCATCTGGCAAACCGAACCGCATCTCATATGCTTTCGCATATGTATGATTAAATTCTTGGCCTTCAGCCAAATCTTGAGTTAAACATTATAGTCCAGGCATTTTACTCAGAAGTATGGGTCAACCTCACACAAATTGCATCAAAAACAAACTCAACGGATTTCGTGTCCTCAATATGTTCTGAATGAGAGAAATGTCTAGAAAAATTGTATGTAGGGACAGTTTGGTAAATCGCCTACATATGATCTTACCAAAAACGCCTTTTTAGCCACGAAAAGAATCTTCACCAGATATGGGCGGATTGTATATCAGTGGAAATGGAATTTCATGTCGACTTAAGTTTACAATAGAACCATATGTCATTTCGAGCTATTTACCATCAAATGTCATAAATCCTTGTTTTAAAATGAAAAATGAAAGACCTGTGAGATAATTGTGCATGGATCTGCTCCAAAATTTCACGACTTCTTTTGTAATTGTCCACCCTTCCACAAAAAGTGATTGGAATTCATTGAGAACCTTTGGAGATACAGAGCAGCCAGCACAAAATAAAAACCTTCCGATCTTAAATTTTGACTGTTCTTACCATCTGTCCACACAGAAGTTCTCAATGAATTTCAATCATATTTTGTGGAAGGGTGGGCAATAAGTTACTAAAGAAGCGAGGATCTTTTGGCGCGGATCCATGTACCATTATCTCCCCTATGTTCTAGCTAACTGTCGGCAACCATAACATATCTCCAAGTTCTATGTCTGTCCACACGATATCTCCAAAAGTGACATTTCATGGAATGATGGGCAATAGATTACAAAAGAAGTCATGAAACTTTGGAGCAGATCCATGCACAATTATCTCACAGGTCTTTCATTGTTTTTATTTTAAAACAAGGATTTATGACATTTGATGGTAAATAGCTCGAAATGACTTGCTCTGAGAAATATGGTTATGTTGTAAACTTTAATCAACATGACATTTCCTTTCCAACGATATACAATCTGCCAATATTTGATAAACTCTTTTTATGGCTAAAAAGGCGTTTTTGGTAGAATCATATTTAGGCGATTTTCAAAAGTTTCCCATCATACAATTTTTGTAGCCTTTTTTTCTCTCATTCAGAACATATTGAGGACACGAAATCCGTTGAGTTTGTTTTTTGTTGCAATTTGTGTGAGCTGAAGTTACATTATTACTGGACTATTAGTTACTCTGGAATCTATAGTAAAAATAGGTATTAATAGTATTGTACAATTAATAATTAATCCGTTAAGCCTTACCACGACTCAGTTTTGAGCCACAGAATGCTTTTCGCTCTTCTCACCCAAATTCCTTTCCTCCCTAATTCAAATTGCTCCTTGTGGGGCCTACGCCCCACATTCATAACCACTTATATAGGCCGTGGCTGATTCAAATCTGTACCAAAACAAGCCTGGATGCTGCAGGGTACAACTCCACTCCGACTTCTACCTCCTTGCGTATTTGTAACATAAATTATCGTAGATATGTGAGACATGTCAGCTTAGCTCAGTCGGTAAGAGAGCCACCTACCGATCACATGGTCATAGGTTTCAAATCACGGTATTAATTTTGCATATCGGTTTGGTTTAACGTTGCGGGACAGACAGTGAAGAGTGTACTCCACTAAATTAGGTGAGGATTATTTTTGTTCTTGGCATTCTTGTTTTTGCAGTTGAAAAACAAACTCCAACCTCCGACTTGGACTGGAGTTTGACAAGAACCCGCCACTTTTGTTTTTAGTTTGTACTGACAAAAATATCTTTTTCCAATTTGCTTGATGTAGACGGAAATCCCTTTGCTGGATTTCGAAGTGTGGGTATAACCTTACAAAGTTCTTGGTTACAACTTCTCCAAATTAGGGGAGGATTGTTCTTGTTGTTACGGTGGAAAAACAAAGTCGACTCCAGCCTCCGACTTAGACTTGAGTTTGACAACAACACCTTTCAAAAATGGCAAAACACGGTGATCAAATGATCAATGATCTGCTGACTGTAAACCAAGACGAAAAATCCGTTAAACTTCTTAGACTGAATGTGTGATATACAAAATGGATCTGCCGTGCTCGGAGGAAAAGATGTCGAACAATGAGGAGGTGAAGCCTAACGAATGATTTTGACTGGACATAATCTTTCACGTATCAGCCCCAGTCGGCGATTATAAGATTATTTAGATGTTTGGTTTGGTTAGAAGATTATTCCAGAGAACCGAGATAAGGGGTGGATTACGGATGAGAGAAAACGGATGAGAGATATGTCGTGATAAGTTTATCTTCGACTTCATTTCTGTTTCCACAGTCCCACTTTTAGTATCCTTTCCTATTTATGTCTCGTCATATTAGCCTGGCGTATGTCTACCTGTTTCTGAAAATCGGTTTAGTCTATATCTAAGTCTATATCTATATATCTATCTATTTCAGCATATTTTTTATTTATTTCAGTATATTTATATCTATCACGGTATATTTCTTTCTATCTATCTATCCCGGTCCATTCATATGTATGTTTCTACCTATCTATCCCGGTCCATTCATATGTATGTCTCATATGTGTATGTAAAAAAATGAGATAGATAAAGCGTAAGGCCTGCACACAAGACAGATTTGCAAACCTGCGTTACATAAAATCCATTGAAAACGAATATAGGGGTGGCTCGCTGCCTTTCTACCTAGAGAGCTAACACATTAGCTCACTACTTATTTACTTTGCTTAGATCGAGGCCACGGTAGGAGTAGAAGATCGATATCACCACATTGGTAAATCCGTCTGCAAGACGAGCTTGCAAACCATTAGACCCTCAACTCGATCACTGTAAAATAAGGGAAGTAATGAGAAACAAAGATGTTTACATAAGTTTGTTGTAATTAATTAAATAATTCATGGTTAGGGTTATTTATTGATTGAAGCAATTGTTACTGTTAAGACAGGATGTGTGTTTTGCTTCTCGTAAAGTAACAAATCAAAGGAAATGTAATGTGAAAATCTTTTTATAAAGAGTCTTGTAGTAATTAAATAATATTGGGTTAAGTACTGGGTAAGGGTTATTCATTGCTTAGAGCGAGTAATAAATGATATATTTCCCTCGTTGCTTCCTGTTGCCACTATTATTTCACTAAGACCGCAACAATCTGGCTTATTAAATGGCAATCTAGCTTGATTCTTGGAAATATGCTTGATACGTGGAAAGCGAGATAGTTAACTGCCTGAAGATACATGAATATGGCCTTCTTCGTGACTGTAATAAGTGGGTGTTTCCAACCGTTGTCAGACGTCGGCGTTCGATCCCAAGTAGAAGCCAGGGTTTCTGATTTTGCACACAGGCAGGCCCTCCCCACTTGCAAGATTGGCGCAACAGTTTTCCTTCTTTTATTTCTCCTTTTAACATTTTCTTTTTGTATTTGTGCCTTACGAAGCTACGCTTAGTAATCTATTAAGATAGATATAGACAGGTCTGGTTAGTCACTCAATAGAAACCGTCACGTGACAACATCTTTTGACAGTATGCCATGTTGGGGGTTATCAGTTAAAAATTGGAAAAAAGGCGTGACCAATGAATAAGTTTCTTCTCTCGCCCTTTGTTGGGTGGTGATCACTAAAACATCCGAATTTTCAAAAAATACAACCGTGAACAAGCGTGCCGGACACAAACTAAGGAACTAATTTAGCATAAAGTTACATTGTAAATGGAAGCCCCCACTAAAAACCTATTTTGAGGGAATTTAAAAAATGTTTTTTTCTTGACATAATAAGGAGTAAATGTTTTACTTTTCTGTCCTCTAGCTCTATTGGTGCAGCCTGAGCGACACATACATAGATAACCAGCCAGATCCACTTAAATACTGAAGAAACCTATGTTGATGTTGACGGTTTCTAAATGTAAGAAAGATAGATAGATATTGTCGCATTGGATCAAAAATGCCGTACGTCCATTTTTATGGTTTTGAAATATGAGCAATTAAATATTTTGAACAGTTATATTTTGATGGCAGAAAAAAACAGAAAAGTTGACTTAAAAATGTCTTTTGGTAATTTTGCACTCTTTCCACAGCTCGGCTTATATTTATACCACTATCTTCAGGGATAAGGCCTTTTTGACACAAGTTTCTGTATTTGATTTACCTTAAGTGAAAGTCAATATCTCCAGATATGATAGCCTTTTCATGAGTGTATTTGGACATAAAGCTGTTTTAAAGTATGTAAAAATGTTACTTTTCCAAAAAGTGGACATAAGGCTTTTTTGATATAATGCGACGATATATAGATGTGGTGCAACAACGGCTTTTGGGACGAGCCCACTCACCACTGCAATACTACAAATAGATATATAGGTGAATACAAACAAAGATAGCTAGATAGATTTTTTAGATAGGTTGGTAGATAGATAGACACATAGATGAAATGAGAGAATGAAGGCAAAGAGACAAAAACTACTAACACAAAGGCAGACATACAGAAAGATATGGACAAGCAGAGATAGATTGATCGATAGATATTCAATCAAATAAACATAAACGTGAAGTGTAATATTACATATAGAAACGAATGTTTCGTATATGTGAAAGAGTTCTGGTCTTCAAGTTTATTTTGTTTTGTATCATTCGTTTATTTCACTTTTCGTTTTTCTTTTCTTTTGCAGGACATGAATGAACCTTCCAGTTTTATCCAAGGTTCGCGGGATGGATGTGCAGACAACCCACTCAATCACCCTCCATACCTCCCCAGTGAGTACTCGTCGCCATCTTCTTACCTTTCCCTTTTCCTTTTTACAGCTTCCATAACTTTTTCTCCTTTCCAACTAGTCCTCGCCCTCCTTTGTTCGGGGACGTCCATGATAGATGCGCCCCTTGTTACCTGTTATATGCATCCTGGATCAGCTCTGGGATTATAGGTAAGTGAGAGGTCAAAGCGATTTTTGCGCAGTCCAATCAATCAAATTCAGAATTCGAGGTGAATGGCATTGCCCATAACTGACCATGTGCCAAAAAGTTCGATTGATATTTAGAATACAGTACCGGTACTGTACAGAAGTATGGGTGCTTGTTCAATTTATTTAGACCAAAGTTTCAAATGGTCTCTTTTTTGTGTTACACCGGGTGACGTCAGTTAAACAATATTTATTACAACGTAATTAATTCTTTTTACAGATATAACCAATTTAATTTATTCAAAGGAATAACAATACAATCGATGCATTAACTTATCTGTTTCATTTATGAATTTTCCACACACTAACTCACTCGATATTAAAAACGGCGCACAACAGTTGTGCGCCATTTTTAACATCGAGTGAGTGAGTGTGTGGAACTTTATAATTTACAATCGGGACCACCTTCCCTACATTGTGTCCCCCTTTTTTGTCATAATTAATACATACGTAGTTTTAATATAATTAAAACAATCGACGTCACCCGGTGTAACACAAAAAGACACCTTTTTGAAACGAGCCAAATTTTGGTCCAATAAATTGAACAAGTGAAGTATTTACGATATAGTTCTGTTGTATGCTTTGTATAACCTCATCCTGTGTTTTCTTTGGACACCTACACATATGCTAAGTTGACCAGGTCACTTCCATTTCCGCACAGGTGTTGACCTCGAAATAACCTTTTGGTGGTAGTATATCATAACAATTCATATGAAGCTTCAGAGATGTGCTTAGGAAAAGGTACCTCCTGTATTCCCACCTCGCAGAAGATTATGTAATTGCTCACTCATATAATTTGATAATAATTTGAAAACGCTATTATTACGTAATTATGTTAACCAATCCAATCACTATGTGGTCGTTTATAGGGCCACGAATGAATGAAAAAAACCATAGTAGCATTAGCGCTTAAAATTGAAATATGCTGATTAACTAACGAACTTTACAATCCTGGGTCGAAAATTTGTTTGGCCAATTTTCAGTTCTCAAACTGTATGTTGTACTTTGAAAATAAGGAGAACAGGCGTTTTTTGGTGGTCAGGATCTAGTGCAAGCGTAACTGACAGAATAATGAAGGATCTAACTATATAAATACCAATGTCCCTTTTTTGTGCAGATGTTCGTTCGTCTGTAACTTTATTTCAAACCAATATATACCATTAAGAAACACTACCGCGATTAGATCGCCTGGTGTAGACCTTAGGTGACTGATGACATACATTTGAGCTACCGTTATAGAGTTGAAATGATGTACAATTTGAAGCCTGAAGTATTGTTATTCAGTTTGGGTAGTGGGAAGGGGATATCAAAGCAGTGAAGGTCGCTAGAAAGACGGCATAATTTAAAAACAAAAACGAAAATATGTCACCGGAAATCGTAATATTTAATTTCATTAATTAAATAATTCGTATAATGCAACCCTCACTTTTTGTAGTTTAAAAATCAGTAATATATATGATATAATTCATCCTGTTATCTCTGCAAATTAAAAAACACATAAAACACAAACACTAAAACTGACATGGTTCCTGCTTTTGCTCAGTAACTTTTTGTTTGAATTTACCTAACGGTCCCAAATGCTTCCTTCTTATTTGGTATTTTCTAGCCGGTATATTACGTAAATAATGGTATGTAGCTGCTACTCTAGTCGATGCCCTTGCACACTTTTAGAACCGAGACCCGGCTGTTGACTAAATGCTGCATATATACAAATTATTTCTTTACTTGACCTCCTCCTTGATTAATTTATCCACTGAGCACAGAAACGTTTTCTTCCCTGGTGATACTGTTGTCTCGAATCAGTGTTGAGTGACAAATAAAATGTAAAATAAATGTTCATAAAATATGGGCAAACTAGGATTTGAACTGGTAAAAGAATCACAGGAAAGAAAGAAAAACTGAATGATAGCAGACGACAGCAGCTGTATTTCTATCTGAAGTTTAGAGATGAGGATTTATCATTATACATAGAATCTTTCGGACTATTATACTCATCTTGGTCCTTTTTCTGTTGCCAACGACAAATGGAAGGGTTATTCCCCTTTTCATTGCCAACACTGCGGCCGTTAAACAAATCTGCAATTTCTAAGAAACACATTTCGGTTGGAATAATCATCCCCCCCCAATATAACAAGATGGCCTAATATAAGACCCGCACCCGGACACAGACGGTTGAATGAGGACAGCCTACCGCCGTGGATCGAATGGGGTTGTCATCTCGACATTCCGACAATCAGAAGCGTAACTAAGGGGGAGGTAAGAAGGGGGCTATTCGAAAACGCGCCCCAGGCCATCAATGGAGGGGAACCCAAAAAGCTTTATAAATAGTAATTCATCTACTGAATTTCTACTGACATTATACAATAACAAATATATATTTGCATACACATGAACTGCATAAATTATAATTCAACCATTGGGGTTGTTTTCACCAATTAAGTGATAATGCATGTCTATTTATTGCAAGTTTTCCTTTTTCATCAAATCTCACTAAATGTTAGAGGGCCCCACTAGGAGCCAACCCAACCCGGGCCCCCAAATCTCTAACTATCTAGATCATCAGCCTTTGAACGTTCGTTGTTGGACATAGACCTTCCCCAAGATCCGTCGGGGCGCGGCGCCACTATCTCCTAAACGTGTATAAATCATCACGCTATCTTATTTCGAATATGATTTCTGTGAGACAACCGCTAGACATCACGTCTAGCGGTTGTCTGACATTCTTGCACCATGGCCGACCCATTGCCATTTGAGTTTTCTAATTGGTTTTATTATATAGTCCAAACAATATATGTATAACAGCTGTATTATCTACTCGACGGCTATCAAATAACCACAATTTAAAAAACAAGTTAAAGAAGACCAACATTATGAAACATTTCAGAAATAAAAACATTTTCCACTGAGGTATTTTCTCCCAAGAGAAATTATCTCAAGATTATATTTTTATGCAAATTGATGCAATATTTAGAGAGACTGTGTGGGTATCGATCAGTGTCCAACCCCCCGTGGCTGTAAGTTGTTTATTACATTGGGTCAGACAAATGGCTTCAGCAGCAATCTCTCAAAACAATATACACGTGAAGTTTCCATTGGTGTTTATTTATTTATTGAGATGTGCCTATTGTATAAACCTGTATGTTTTTATAGAATGGATAAACATTCTTTGATATATTCAGATAATGATCGATAAATATATGAAACAAACTAAAGAGAGAGAGTGACAACGAGAGGCATAGAAAAGAGGGAAAATGATGATTTGGGGGAACACGTTGTACCCCTAGAAATAAAACGGGGGATCTTTTTGTATTTTAGAAATTTCTGGTAAATATTATTCAACGACGAACATAGAACTAACTTCTTGGTAAATCCAATATCTATCTACCTATCGGGGCCGCTTAGCCGAATTTTCCAAGCCAATTGTGCCTTTTGTGATAAAAGCATATACTTTGGTACATTTATAGCCAAAGCATTCGCAACTTTACTGCAATTACTATTTTCATGGCTGCCATTTTGAATTATGTATGGTACAGAATCCAACTAATTATGTCCTCAATATCATATTGTATCCATCAGTGATACGAAAAATGACCTGAAAACAGTTATCACTATCAGCCATTTCAAAATGGCTGCCATGTGCGACATATTAAAATTCATGATGGCTCCATATCCAAATTTCTTTGGTATGCCTTTGGCTATAAGTATACCAAATTATATGCTTTTGTCACAAAATGCACAATTATTTGGCTAAGCGGCCCATTAATCTATCTGAAGGTGGGTTGAGATATTTTTGCGCTTGCATACAGTAGTTCAAATTGTTTTTCGAACACAGGTCAATGCCATGGTTTTAAATGCTCTCTGGAAGGGTTGATAGACAGAAACTACCTTCCTATCACCATAGCAATCAGTGCATTCATCTAATTGTAAAACCTGTGTCGCCGACCCAGTATAAGCAACCGTCTCTTTTTTTTTAATCTGCCCTACATCCATGGGAATATTGGAACTATTTGATTAAGGAGGACAGAGGGCTTGATTTCTCCGAAATCTTTCACTGATGAAACCACAAGTAGGAGAAACTGGCGCACAGTGGACCAGAAAAAATAATTGTAGGTAGTAGCTAATTTTATTAATATATTTAGGTAAAACAAAAGAAAGGTCAACTCTGTTGGTTGTGGAATAGCTTATGCTATAAATATAAGAAAGTTATATCTCGCTAAGTTAGCAGCTGGCAGACACTTATGAATCATCCCCCGAGGAACAGTGAATAAACATAAGATTGAATGATTCAAAGTCCCAGGCTGAAACCAACTACACATTTTATTAAGGTATTGTGGTGTTGTAGACTGTTACAAAAAGTGGTCATACAGATTTCTCAAACATTCATTGGCAACACTAAAAGAAACATTTAATACAAAATCACATTCACAGTGTCAAAAGAAATTTAAGGAAAAGAAAGAAATTAAAATTAAAATGCTCTTTTAGTTTCCTAGTAAACTATATGAAATGAATTGACAGGATCAATTTTAATTAAAGGATCTTTACATCTTTCTAAAGAGAAAGCACAGTGATTGCGGTTTGGACTCAATCCTAATTTCACCTCATATAGCACAATTAGAAGATTCTAAATAGTTGTGGCTCTATAATAGAAGTAAAGGTAACTTTCGGCTTAAAGTTAAGTCCCTTAGCATGCACACTGTTCAACAAGGATCAAACAGGCAAATCCTTCACAAAACCGGATGTATTGACTTGAGATGAGGAAGTAGTTGCCACCCTGTTGTGTATTCGCATTTGTAAAAAGTCATAATGATTCACTGTGCCCCGTGATCCACTGTGCCCCGATTTCCTCATATAATTTCCAATAAAAAGTACTTTCATTAATCGACGATACACGGTACACATCATAGAACATGCAACTTTACAGAAATATTGTTTTCTGCCTTTCTTAGTAACAAAAATATCAATTACCATAATCTTCCCCACTGTTTCGCCCGAATTTGGGAGGGCAGTCACCCTCCTTGCCTCCAGGCTTGTATGTCTATGCCTACATCCATCTTTCAGCTTTTCTTCCAGACATCATGATAACAACTTCGTTGGCCCAGTTCTCATCTATCATATGTTGGCGACACCTTGACTTCTTTGATGCTTCCATACAAGTGAAACCATACTTCTTCAATGACATTTTAATCGGTGGCACTTTTGTATTCAAAACACTGATGGCTTCCTTCGAGACGACGTCCATTCTGAACGACTGACTTTTCTTTCCAGACACGAGTTGATATAAAAAAAGGCTTCATAAGGAAGTCAGTATGTTTACCTAGGTCTTTATATATGTTACTGGCAATCTATCTACCTACCAAGACCCACGCACATATCTATCTATCTACTTCATACATATATTGATTTTCCTTTTAAAACTGAGCTTAGGGCAGGATAAGGTCACGAGTGTGGACCAGTCAGTGAGGATTGAATTCACTGCTGTAGTAATGGTCTGCAAGATTAACTTGAAAATCAATAGTCCACGGCGATGTATCCCTATGCATATCTCTATTGATACACGTGGAAATATATATTAGAAACCCTAATGATGTGTGTGTAGTTTTTTTTAATACTGGGGATATATTTATACATTATAGATAATAGCAGGCTTTCTCTTTTTTGGTCATCTATATTTAGCTGTCTTATAGAAGCAGGTATATTTACGTGGGATTTCATCCTTTATGGGTATGGAAAATTGGCTCAACACTCACTTTACAGTTGAAGTGATTTTACAGATAACAGGCAGTATAATGTATTTGTATTCCTTATTATATGGGCTTACATCTATGCAAATCAATTAATCCCACCGTTCTGAATTTTAGTATATATTGAATTGTTTGCCTGAGATGAGCAATTGCGTTGTGAATAAGTCGTGGTTGATGACAATTTGGTCGGGTTAATTTTAAAAAGGCGAAAATAATATTTCGTTTCATACCATTTCATTCAGACATAATTTTGGGTTTGTATACCAAATATGAAATGTGTATCCGCTCTACAGACTTGAAGCAATAGATATGTATTAATCATGGGGGTTCAGTTTGCCACTATATACCAATAGAAAACCAAACCCCCTTTTTATGTCCAGGTACATTATATGCTAAGATGTGTTAATCATGGGGGGTCAGTTTATTAATTCACAACTATATTAAGAACATTTAGGGGATAAAGATCTCGGCGAGGATGTGATCTGCTGAAAGATTTCGATTACTGATTTTTAAGGTAGGCAGGCCCTCACCACTTGTAGTATAGGCGCTGCACAATTTCCTTTCGCCAAATTCGCCACATTCCCCACTTGTGACGTACGAAGCTAAGCTTAGGATGTGAAGTGTATATATATAATATATATATATATACACACACATGACATCTACGGTAGCGCGATGTTTTGCAAGTAAATCTCTATCTAGCTATCACACACACACACACACACACACA